>JAGDQP010032263.1:0-21424 GCA_022664845.1 Lepisma saccharinum
TTCATCATAAGTTCAAAAGGAAAAAAAGTGGATCTTTTTCTTCTTTAATAGTGAATGATGAACGAAAGTCAATGACTGCTAGATTTGTGTTCCTGTTCCTGTTTGGTTGTGGGATGGAGAAATGTACAAAAGGTCCGCAATATGTAGCATGGAGTGTTATTTTGAAGATTTCTTGTGCAGCATATTGTACTTCTCTGAGAGCGTTTTCCCTGTCGAACGGAAAGAGGTTTTGAAAAGCGAGGGTTACGAAACGTAGCAGTTGTTCTATACTGATTGGTTGCTGGGCTGACTGAGGAGGTGTTGGTTCTTCGGGAAGACGTAAGTGAGCGATGTAAGCAGGTTTGTCAGGTTCTACTGTAGGACGTTCTTTGCACTTGCAACTGAAAGATGGATGTTGCTCTTCACAGTTTGCACATTTTGGTTGACTTCGCAAGTTTGTACAGTCTTTTGTTTTGTGTTTTCCTGAGCAGTAGCCGCAGGTTGGAGTGTTAGGACATCTGTTAATAGGTTGTACGTTGTATGATTGACAGTGTTCGCATCGCAGCGGTAATGATGCTGTAGTACGGGATGGCTCAACTCTGTATTTCCTTTTGTATATGAAAGCACCTGTTGCAAGAAGATTGTCTATGGAAGGTTGATGGTTGGTGAGCACTCTAACCATATAACTTGGAGTTTCTTCTTTGGTTTTGATTCTAATACATTTGCTAATGGTGTGGCCTTCAATTCGTAGTTCCTGTTCTGCTTCTGAATCAGAGATGTCTGGATTTACACCACGAATGACAACGGAAAGCATAGGAGAACGGCGAGGTAGTGGTGGTTGATGAATAGGTTTGTTGTTCATTGGTGAGAGTTGAGCGTGAACACCAAAGATTTCAAAACTATATTTATTCCTGATGGTTGCGGCGAACGTGGAGTCCTGAGCTTTGATGATTCGGTTTCTGGTTGGTGTAATCTGAGATACACGGGCTCGCGGTACATATTGCAGAAGTCTGTTTAGAAGTACTGTATCTTTGGTGTTTGGTATCTTGTATCGAAGTTGGTCAGAAGAAAGGCATGTAATGTATCAGATGAATGTTTTTGAGTGTCAGTGCCAGCCAGTTCACTGTCAGAATAGTTCATTAGATGATCTGAGTCGCTGTCTTGGTTGCTGAGCGTGTGTGATCTTTTTGTTGGAGGCGAGTTTGAACCACCTGCATGAGGAACGTTGGAAGACTGAGAACGAGAACTTGCATTGGATAACTCATCTGTGCTGCGTTTATGTTTGAAGGATTTTTTAAGCGAAGAAGACTTTGAAGTTACTGTAGATGCTGTTTGTTGTACGACAGTAGGTAGGTGATGTTTGCTTGATCCTTTTTTGAGGTTTGACATGATAATGTTAGATACAAAGAAGATAGTGAAAACAGAACAGATGATAATAATGATCAGCCTATGTGCAATGACCACAAAATATCTGAAATAGCTCGCACCCTCCGACACTGATCAGTGCCGTCGATCCTATGGTAGTGTGTGTACTTACTGTACTTACTGTGTAATGTACGTTTGCTATACAAGATCATCGGTAGCAAGTTAATATCCCACAGCTATGCTAGGTTTGAGTTCTTGTTGCACGCTAACTTTTTTTATCAATTAGCCACAGTGATGCCCTAGCGATTACCCCCTGAAAGGGTTACGCCCTTTTATTTGGATGAGATTTAATGAGAATGTATTGGTAATATATAGGAGATGGTCAAAGAGGTTTTTGGTATACTATTTCTATTTATTTCATTAAACATTTGGACATTACGATTTTGCATTGTAATCATACGTGTATATAGATAGGATTTACATAAGAGCAAATAAATATATCAATCAGATTAATGATGAGAATGCAGTGATATCACGTCACAACTACAGCATTGAAAGTGTTAATTTGCACGAATTTATATTTACTTCTGTCCCCGGGGCTCTTCGGGCATTGATGAGATACGTAATGAGCCCTATTTGTTTCTAATGGTTTACTGTGCATTAGATGGTAAGATGAAATCAGGCGGGTCTGGGGCTGTGAAAGATGTTATTTGCGGTAAGTCAATGTGATCGTCGGGAAGCGTGGTGATATAGATACTGGAAAGAAGTGAAAGCGGGTTGTTCATTACAAGTGGGCGTTCCTGCGTGTAGGTGGCATTATGTTGAATGGTGTCTAAAAGCAGTGGGTGATTATTTTCATATCGGCCAGTGATGTATTTTAGGCGAAGTGTTTCTAAATGGAACAGGATGTGTGAAATTGTTACTCGAACATATAGATACTCAGTAGGGCTTGGTAGTTTTATACGATGTGCTATACAAAGGCGTTGCGTTCTAGGATTTTGAGTTTATTGTAGAATGACTGAGGAGCAGATACCCAAGCAGTATGTCCAAATGTGAGTACCGGTCTGAGGAATGCTTTGTATGAGTTGATAATGGTTGATTGTGCCATTCCCCAAGTGGTTCCTGTGAGTCTTTTTAGTAAATTTAAACGGTTGTTTGCTTTGAGGGTGAGTTGTTTTAAGTATGGGTTCCATGTCAAGTGATGATCGAAGGTTATGCCTAAATATGTAACAGTACGGCTTGGACGTATGCGTGTTTGTTGTACCTGGAGTTCTAGTTTTGAAGGATTGCGTTGCACTCGTGATCGCTGTTTAGGTGGCAAGAACAGAATAGCTTGAGTTTTTAATTCGTTTATGGTAAGTTTCCATTTAGAGCACCATCGGATGAACGAATCTATTGCTGTTTGCATTGTACGGTTAATTTGTTGTATTGTGCTTGCGGTGGCGAGAAAGGCTGTATCGTCTGCATATTGATAGAGTTGTATATTTGCTGGTAGAGTTGGTAGATCTGAGCAATATAGTATATACAACAATGGAGAGAGCGCTGAACCTTGAGGAACTCCTGTTTGAAGAAGGATTGGAAATGAGCTGGATTGGTTGATGGTTATGTTGACAATACGTTCGGTGAGGAAATTGTAGATATATCGTATGTAAGCTAAGGGTAATTGAAAATTCAGAAGTTTCCAGATGAGTCCATGATGCCATACTTTGTCGAATGCTTTTTCAAGATCGAACAGAACAAGGCATGAGGGTTTACAGGTGTTGAAATGGTTTGTGATATGGTTTGAGAGGCGTACTAATTGATCCTGAATACTGTAGCCGGGTCGGAATCGTGCTTGGTAGGTTGGTAGGAGGTTTCTCTCTTGTAAATGGACGTGAAGGCGTTTTACAATAATTCGCTCGAGGATTTTACTTACTGTTGGAGTTAGTTGGATAGGTCTATAGGATGTTCGGAGCCAGGTGGTTTATCAGGTTTTAGGAACATAAGCGTCTTAGAGGTTTTCCATTCTGCTGGGATGAAGCCGGTGCGTAGGATGAAATTAAAAATAGCCGCAACCAGTTGAAGAAGTCGAAGAGGTCCTTCGTTGATATGTCTGTACGTTATACTGTCCATTCCCGGAGCAGTATTTTTCTTCTTGGCGATGGTGGTGGCGATTTCATTGACGGTGATGGGTGCAGTGAGGTATCTGTTCTCATTTATTCGATATTCCGAATGAGGCTGCAAAGCTGGTGAGTTTATGTTGAGTCGGTCCGCTGGATGCGTTCGTTCGATGTGAGGATGTGTTGGTCTGAATATCTCCTGTAAATACCTAGCAAAGGCGTTCGCTTTATCGACATCAGTTTGTAGTGGTTGATCGTCTTTTAGTAATGGATAGGTAGTTTTTTCCTTTTACCTGTGAGTATGTTGAAACGTTTCCAAAATCTGGTAGGATGTGCTGTATCTCGAAGTTCGTTGCATGTTTTTATCCATTGTCGGAGCTTATAGGCTACTATATAGTTATGTACTGTTCGTTGGAGCTGGCGATGAAGTTGTAACGAGGCAGGGTTTCGAGTTCTGATATAGTCCCTGAAGACCTGTCGTGAGCGCTTTGCCAGTGTGAGATAGTTAGGTGGTAGCATTGGTTGATATGATGATAACTGGGTTGTAGGTATGTGCTTTTTTGACGCTGCCTGAATGGTATCGGTGATCGTGCTCAGTGTCTGGTATAATTCTTCCTCGTTTTTTGGTTCCTGTACGCTGTCGAGTCTATTACTGATATGGTCACGGTAGTGGTTCCAGTTTGCGAGATCAAATTTTGTGTTTGTTCGGAGGATGGGTGGGTTTGGTTGCTGTGAAGGTTGGCGATGGAGGATTATTTTCATTGGAACATGGTCGCTTCCTATAGTATCCAGAACTTCGATTTGGGTGCGGTTCATCAAGTTAGGGGAAAGGATAACTATATCGGGAGTGGTTTGGGAGATTGGTCGCATTGGTTTTGGTAGGTTTTGTAGGACGCCGTTGGTGCTATTTGTGATAAAGTTACGAAATTGATCTTTTTGCCTGTCCGATCTGCTGTGGATATTTACATCTGCCATAATGATGTATGTTCTGAAATTATTTGAAATGTGTTGAAAAAACTGCAGTGGAATTATATGACCTGGACGTACGTATATGGTTGCTAAAGTTACATAAAGGTTTTTAAAATAAAGGGTCGATATAATGTATTCGGGCAGATTTGGTTGTGTAATACGATGTGGTATGGTGGGTTTGAATCCTACCGCTACGCCTGCGTTTGCTCTTAGTGCAGGAATGGTGCTTGGTTATGTATGAACTGGTAGCCAGATATTTTACATTTTGATTGTGCTGTAAGATGAGTCTCGTTTAGCAAGAATGCATGAACCTTTTCCTCCAGCAGTAGTGTTTCAAAAAGTGGTTTATGTTGAGTAAGTGATCGGATGTTTAAAAATGATAATACAATATCCATGATTAATTGAGCTTTGTGGTTGCTTTTAGGAGTCGTTAGGCATTGGTGGTGCAGTAACGAAATGCACGTAAGGCCCTGAATATGTTGCTTGGAAAGTAACGTGGAATATCTGTTTGGCGGCATTTTGTATTGTAAAATATGATTGCGTTGTGCTGGTTAAACATTTTGCAGAGTAAGAGTAACAAATGATAAAACTTGTTGAACGGTAATTGGTTTAGTGAGGATTGGGTGTTTATCTTGAACAACATCGGCGTAAGATGGTTGTTCGTGAACTCTAAGTGGTACTACTAAATCTGGTTTGCTAGGTTCTGGTTGAGGTCGAGCTTTGCATTTGTAACTGTAAGTGGGGTGTAGCTGTTGGCAAGTTGAACATTTTGGTGGATGTTGCATGTTAGCTAATTGCTTTGTGGGATGAGGACCGGTGCAGTAACCACATTTATGTTGATTCCGACAGTTGTTGGTTGTGTGTGAACTGTAGGTTTGGCATATCTTCGCAACGTATTCGAATAGGTGCTTGTGTGCGAGATGGCTCTACGTGGTGTATTTTCCTGTAAATATATGCGCCAAGAGTGAGTAGGTCATTTACGGTTTCCTGAGATTGCGTTAGTACGCGGACGAGATATGTAGGACCGGATTGGCATTTAATACGCATGACTTTGGTGAAATCATATTCCTCTTGTTTGAGTTCTTCGCCTATTTCTTCATCGGTCCATTCTGGGTCTACTCCACAGATGACGACTGATAATAGTGGTGGTTTTCGCGGTGGTGGTGGTTGTTTGATGCACTGACTGTTTAGGTTAATCATAGTTGCAGATTTACCAAAGATTTCCAGGCTATGTTTGTTTTTGATGTTGCTAAGTTTGGATCCGGTGATTTAATGATCATGCCGTTTCTAGTAGGGATGATTTGATTGATGCTTTCCCGCGGTACATATTTACAGAATTGCAGAAGAACTTGTTTTGGATTTTGAAATTTGCTATCGTAATTGCTGAGTAGGAATGAGTAAGTTGAGTCTTTGGTTGTAAGTGCTGATTGGTTTTCCGTAATCATGACTTCTGAATCGCTTTCACTTTCACTGCCGTGTTGAACATGCTGTTTTTTGCTTGGTGGTGAGTTTTGTTGAGCATTATCTGTTGTACGAGAAGTACGAGGTACCAGAACGAGAGCGAGGTTTAGTTTCGTTTCCCTTTCGCGTATGCATTGAACGTTCTATTTTTCGATATGAGCCGGGTGTTAGAACCGTTTGCGGGAGTCCGGGATGCTTTCCGTTCGACATATTAGTAGTCAGTCCTGGGGCCGAAGCCCGTGAAATAATGGAGGAAAAGGAATAAAACGAGAATAAAAATGGCTGATGAGATGATCTTTGTGCTATGCCAGCTAACTAACTTCACCCTCCGACAATGAATTGCCGCATCTTTTACTGGTGGCACTCCCAGGTGGCTTGAAGACATTAGTAAGTTCGTTAACCGTATATTTGACTGGTTGCACTCCCAGTAGCTTGAATATGTAAGTAATGTTCGTTGACCGTATTTTATACTGGTGGCACTCCCAGCGTAGAAATATGTAAGTAGTCTCACTTATTTATCCTGGGATGAGACCCAGAGCCTTGTATAAGACTTTTAAGCGTTCAAGATGTATCTAACTTTACCCTCCGACACTGAAAAATCCCGTCAATCCTATTGTGGTCGTATATATGCTTTTCTCGCCTGTACGTCTGCTACACAGGGTCCTCGCTGGCACATTAACGAACCACAGCTAGGCTAGGTTAAGTTGAAAAATAAGTCGGGTTTTCTCTTACCCTCCGACACTGTAGAATGTCGTCAATCCAAAAGTGATTGTACACGTACCGGTCTCTCTTATGCGTATTCAAGACAAGGTCATCGGTGGCACGCTAAGTAGTCACAGTTGAGCTAGGTTTCGAGAGAATCTGCACGCTAACTAGTCACAGTTGGGCTAGGTTTAAATTCCCAACAAAACCTCTACTAAGTTCTGGCACAAAGACAGAAATCTTTTGCAGAAACTACAATTCTGTTTGCCTCTTTCTAATGGTTGCGTAGGAAAAATTATATGATAAAATAAAATCTTACAAACTTAAGTGTTAAGGTAAACAACTTGAAATCACTTCCTTCAAGTGCTGACACATTTCACTCTTCCATTTATTGGACATCTTGAAAGTCCAAGCAATTGATATGATCACGAGTAAATATACTTATGGAGCAGATAATAATTATACCTTTTTTATCTTTACTTCTGTTATGATTACAACGTCCAGTGTCGTGGCCCCCCTTACCACAAGTGGCATTTTTATTTGCCTATATTTCCGTGACACTTGCTATCTGTAAGTATTGTTTACTCATATTGTACAACATATTCCCACTGACCTCAGTAGCTCAGCCAGTTGTAGTGTGTCGTACTATGCTTTCGTAGGTTTTGAGTGAGGTGCTTCAATTCGAGTCCCACTCGGGGCAGACCATCCAAACTGAGATTCTTTCTGTTTTCCTTAGTGTCACCAGATAAATACTGGGAGAATACCTTCAATATGGTTGGACCCAGTCCTTGCCCTTATTCCTTTGCTACGGAAACAACACTTGTTTAGTTTGTTTGAAAGCTCAAGCAATTATAGATGACAGTTAACACATAGGCCTACATCTAATTAAAAACTGGAAAAGAAATAAGTACAGAGCTTATCTCATAAAGTTTATGTAAAGCAACGATCTCCAACAAAAGATGGCAGCACTACTTCCGTATATGTATAATGTATTTTGATCACTGCACGAAATTTCAATGCTACTTCTACAAATTCCAGCCTAGAGAGAGTTCTAACTCTCAGGGAAGGAAGTTCATAACCAGTTCAAGAGTTCGCTCAACGATGATTTTTTGATTCTCGGTTTTCTTTATTGTTAAATCGCTTGATTGTTGTTGTGAACCTTAAAACCTATAACAATGAAGCTCTTTCAACAATGAACAAAAAAAAGGCATTCATTCTGAATTTTCTTCCCTGAAAGTTAGAACTCTCTAGGCTTGAATTTATAGGAGCAGCAATGAAATTTCGTGCAATGATCAATATGGAGGTAGTGCTTTCATCTTTAGTTGGAGATCGTTCATTTACATTAACCTTAACAGTTAAAAGTCGCTATTTGCTCCACCAGAAGACAGATTACGAAACAAACTGTAAATAATCTTTAGAAAAAGAAGAACAAGTAGAGAAAATGTAGAACAAGGTAATCAAAACATACAGTGGATGATGTTCTAACAAGAATGCTACAGAAAAAAATTGTCTCATAATATATATTTGGTTTGAAAATGAAGAGTGGGATAAAATCTTTCTTTAATCATGTTTTATTATTAACGATGAATATTTGGTGTAATTATTATTTTACTTGATACATTTCTTGTGAGAGTTTATAAGATTTTCTAAACGCTTGGCTTTGGCGTTGAACATTGGAAACACCAGGCGGGAGTTTCCCGATATGCGGAGAATATAGACGCCAAGTGTACTCTCGAACCCCTCATATTGCGTTTCATTTTAATACACATTACCTTTTTTGGGAATTGCTTTTCCTTTGTGTATTATACCTTGTGTATGTTCTTTGTATCATAGAAGTGTCCGTTAGGTTGATTTTCGTATGTTCATTAATGTATGTATGAACTTAACACGCATTAATTGACTTTTGTCAGACAGTATGTGCAATGCATTATGGGAAAGAGGTCGCTTTTTAACATAGTGATTTGCCCGAGTGCAAAAACAGAACCTCACTGACACCCGTGTAGTCAAATTCGCATCCGTCGTCTCCAGAAATTTGCGGGAAGAAACGTAAGTTAGTTCGTGATCTTACGTCAGCACTATGTGGGAACATTACCGTTCTTATACTGCCATCAAGTTGTTTTATGTGACAGGAAAGTGTCGCCCTCTTTTATTTTGGACCAATGATCGACGTCGAACTTCCTCGAAAACAACGGTTTAAGAAGTTGGAACTTTCTAAGAACATTTTCACGATTGTTAGTGCAAACCGCATATTTCCATATCCCAGTTCTGCGGATAAGGAATTATGCCAATTGTGCCACGTTCTGCCAGTATGCCAAGTTCTGCCAATTTGTTAATGGAAGAATTTTAGAGTTATTCGTAGTGTATCGCAGTCCACATGGCCAAACGAACAATATTTGAAAGTGGAGTATTTTGTCTTTCGCTACTTAGACTGCACTCGCGAGGTGTCAAGCAATCGTTACGCGCGGATGGATATGTACCATCGTTGCCGCGACAGAAGTTCTCGCTGAGTGAAAGCTTCCCCCATCTTCGACGAAAGTGTACAATTTCCTTTATTCTATTGAAAACGTACAAACATTTTGTTCATAACGCGTTGCTGTTATCAACTCCCATAGGGACATTATAAATGTGGAACCTTCTCAATCTTAAAGTGTCGCTATTAAACTTTCCAGAACAAAGAGGTATCAGTCATGGTTTGACCAGCACAATTTGCGTGAACGGGACATCTGTGAATTACTCTCCGGTGCCCAGGTCTCGCGTTGAAGTGGTCGAAGTGACTTTCAATTCCTGTACGCGATCAGCTGACTACTTAGTGCTACGTTATTCCTATCCTCGTAGTCAGGAAACTGAAGTGTTGTTTAACCTAAATTAAAGAAACATTACTTCTAACAAGAATATCATTATTGGACATTTATTTTCTTTTACTTCAACGCATACTGAGTTCGTCAAGTCTTTTTTTAATAAAAAAAAAGACAATCAAGTCTTTTTTATTGTGCAACTTAGAATGTAAAGGTAGAACATAACGTCAGCAAATCAGGTTTGGAAAAATATATAACACAATGAAAAAAATCACTCATAACAATATAAGATAATGTATGAACCCACTGTATGATAATGTATGAACCCACTGCCCGTTAGTAAAAAAATAAAAATATAAACGATACAACGTGTTATGTGATAGTATTTAATAATGTGTTATAATCACTTCTCAAAATAAAGTAAAACGTGTGTTTTAACAACAATAATGCCTTATTTAGATTACTAACATTATACAATGGTAAAACTTATGGGTAAAACTAACTTGCGTTCACACTACCGAACTTAACTTGATTATCGTGCTTGTACTACCATTGTCTGTAAAGAAACAGGTTGAGGTTTCCGTGGTTGAGTAAAGAATCTGCTTGTTACACGGGAAATGATTAAATTATAAAAAATGAACACAAATGAATTTACTGTTGTGTCAAATTTTGTAGATTAGTTCTGCCATCATTCTTTTATATTTTAAAAGTAGTACGCACCACTATTATACTATATATTTCGATAAAGAAAGAAAGAAACTCACGAAGTGATTCGTGCCTAATAACTAACTTGCGTTTAGACAGTCGTTTCTTACTAAAGTTACAAGATAACCGTCGTAAGTTGTCGCTAGTTAAATTTGAAACCCGCGTTAACGGTAACTACCTTGGAGGAATTAGATTAGAAGGAGACGCCCAAGTTGCCAAATTTTGAAGCTGAAAATGGCCGCCCGTCAATCGTCCAGTGCGGTCATCCTCCATCTTGCGTATGGAAGAAAACCACGAAATCCCTATTGTTTTATGTACGCCATACAGGTAATATTTATATGAAATCTATATAATATGTTATTATACTTACATTTGTTTTTAGTCAACGTTTAAATTAACTCCAGTTGCGGTTGAATGAAAAAATCTAGCAGAATAAACACTGCACAATAAAAAGTATTGACATCTGTAGCCGTTAACTGCGTCTCCTGGCCACATAGGTAGATGCGCTCATTAAGGAATTATTCTGCGAACGCGGCCGCCACAGCTTTATGAGTGACTGTTCGTCTTTTTTCCTCACTTCTGATCCAGAGAAAGGTAATGACAAATTATCATTGGTTCATCTTCTCCAGAGGCCTTCCCAGTCCTTTTAAATTCTTCTTCATTTATTACTTGCACTATCCTCACTATACGTAGGTTTAACTTTTATATATATCATTAAAAAATTCTAAACCAGAAAAAAAAATGCCTTCACTGTAACTTAGATAAATTAGTTATTAATTCCAGATTACATTCCATAGACTAATAGGTAAAAATTTATATATTTATTTTAGAGACTTTATATTTATTATTAGACGTTTAACAGACTCCATGTGTCTGCCCAACCGTAAGGGAATCTAAATAGCTCCATAGCTGTAATTTTTATTTCTTGACTGCCATAAATCAAAATATAGCCCTTGAACCTTGTAAACATACTAACATACTGGATACATATGTTTATAACGGTGCTTCTAAGATTGAGAAAGCGTAAAGTGTTAAATATGTTCCAGTGTTCATTTCGAAAAGATTTGTTACATTTTAGGCTTTGATTCACCTGGTCTAGGAGATGCAAAGCTACATGGTGACCGTACAAGTAATGGACCAGTCGCCAGTGGTTGACTAAGGGAGATAAACAGTAATAATAGTTTATATTGGATATAGTAGTAAACATAGTACGTTTTATACTTCCATAAGTTTAATAGTGTAGTCCCCAAATGCTGTGCAATCAGGAAATACAGTGCCCCCAAAATCAAATAAAAAGGGTAACGGGCATCTGGAAGAGAGCAGAGCGCACGATAAGAGGACAGGAATATAAGCAATACAAGATATCCCCTAGTAGCACAGGTCATCGGGCTAACGTTGGGCCTACGATGGGCCAACCATACATGGTTGGCCCAACGATGGCCCATTGTTGGACCAATGATTGTGCTACTAGGGTCCGTGCATGTCGAGTAGAAGGTACAGTGAAATAATTAATTATTGCATTCCTTCGTTGTTCAAGGAACAACCTACAGCAAACAGAATCAATAATCTATACGGTAGTTCACAGCCGTAGTTTACAGTTGGCTATTACAACTGGTCAACTACTGGTGCAACTACACTTTCAGCAATATATTTGTCTGTTGTTGTGTTAAATGAAATAAATGCGAGCTGCTTTTTCTTTGACTTATTCTGCATGGTCTTAGGTTTTGTTTCGTATATTTTTTTCTATTGTATAAACATCAGTTCTTGCTTAGAGTTGAAATTTTCCTTATTTGGTCAAACATTGATGCGGTCACCCTATAAATCACATTATTGAATTGTAGTCACATTTGATTTACACGCGAAGGTTTGGTATTATGGTTAAAGAATACAAACATACACAGATAATTTGTCAGTGCTTATAAAATATTGTATAGCTCAACATAAAGAGTAAACAAAACTGTCAGTGAACATCGAAAGCTGCATGACGAAAAACAATTCCCCAAAGTGCATGAAATATAATGAATACTACTGACATTTCCTTTAGTCAGTTTTTTGTAATCTATGAGAAAAATTAGAACAGTAATCCTTCTCTTTAAATTCTCGAATTAACATATTGACGGCATAACATTCAGGCATAATGAAAAGCATAGAAAAACACTTTTAATTGTCTCCATGCCATCAATTTATATCAACATTTTATAGTTTTCTCTAACACTCACCTGTGAAATGTGACATTGGGACCCTTCTTATTGTATCCGTTTATGCATCCAAAAGCGACACAACTCATTACCATTTTAAAAATCACAGAAAAGCACAAAAAATGATCTGAATATTTGCCTGTCTGTGAATTCAATACTTCAATTTTATTCCATACGCAATATGGCGGACCGTGATACAAACAACCGGAGCGGCGGCCACTTTCGGCTTCAATATCTTTTCGAAGTAGGGGTACGTTTGGGCGTCTCCTTCTATTCTAATTTCTCCATGGTAACTACCGTTTACATTACTAAAATGAACTCGGGTTAACGTTAACCATGGTAAAATGTTAGTAATGTAAACAAGGCATAAACATCGAAATTGGAAATTGGTGTAACTGTACACCTAAGAAAACGGGTACTGTAGCGCACTTGTGAATCTCATCACACTGTAAATTGTTGAAACTGAATAAAGAAGATGAAAAAAATAATAATAAAGTAGCTTAGTGGTTAAGGTGTTGGCCCGCTAAGTAAAAAAAAAAAACTGGTTCGAATCCCGGCGGAGCAAGATTTAAAAAAAATATATTTATATACGTTCATATTTATTATTAATATTAATAATTTCGTAGAATAACTTAAATTAGTGACCATGGGATCGTGGAGGTTAGGTGACATAATTCATCTTTACACTTTTGTTCTCATATACGTCACAGTTCTTGACGAAACTTCCATTTCAAATTCCAACAACGATACCCTCGTACTATTTGGTGGTCAAGGCCCCCCCTGTGGCTACACCCGTGACCTACGCGTTATCTGCTTATTGGGTTACTGAGACACATACCCATATGCGATAGAAAAAGTATCCAAAAATGGCTTAACCCAACTATTTATCAACTATAGAACAATGTGCCGACCGGGTATCCGTCCGGTCTAGGGCGTAGGCCCACGACTCGAAGGTCTTGAGTTCGAGTCCCGACAGTTAACTAGAATGTGACGGATAATCGTGATGGGCCGAAGTCAAATGTTACTAGACTCGCCCATATAAAATAAAGTTTACCAAAGTTTTCTGCAACAATGTTTGTAAATTCTTGAGCCCAGCTATCACTGTCACTGCTGCGAACGAAAAGCAGCAGTTTTGCCCCCACGAAGTTGGAAAAACCTCTTAGTTTATTATATACATGCTTTGGATAAAACGGCCCTGCAAACAGAAGGTTATATTATTGCTAATTTTAATCATTCAAACACAATGCTTTTGTGCTTTCCAAAAGACGAAACCACAGACCACAACCTCAAAAAGTGTTTATAAAATCCGGACCCTGCGGACGAAAAGTAACAGCTCTGCATATTACGCGTGGGCCCCACAAATTACAAAATTGGTTAAATAATTTAGTTTTTAAATTTTAATAACTCGAGCACAAATCACATTGATATTGTGCTTCCAAAAAATAGAAAACCACCGACCAGGGGGTCGGCTCCTATTTATAGGATGAAATATTACGATGAGGCACGGTCTTGCAGAAGGGATTAAAAGTTACCAACTAAACCTATACTGAGTGCTGGGGCAAAGACAGAAACCTTTTACAGAAACTGGAATTCTGTTTGCCTCTTTCTAATGGTCTCGTAGAAAAAAAAACATGTAATAAAACAAATTCTTTCAGACTTAAGTGTTAAGCCAAACGATTTGAAATCAACTCCTTCAAGTGCTTGCACGTTTCACCCTGCCATCTATTGGGCACTCTAAAAGTCCAAGCCAATTGCTAATATGATAACGATTAAACGTACTGATAGCATAGAGAATAATTAGACACTTTCTTATCTTCCGTTATGATTACAACGTCGAAGTATTTTAGAATCCAAATTTCGGCCACTCGAACGCAATTGCTTTGGGAGACATCGACGATTAGAAGTCAAATTTTGTCTGTGGCGAGTTATCGAAAAGTGTGGAAATACCCTTATAAATGGAAGGCAAATACATAATAATGGGTGGGTACTTGGTGGAAGACACTAGGCCTACTTGTTAGAAGGTATCTTTTTCATGATTGTTATCTCCAAGGACATCAGTTTCTGAAGTTAGTTTTGCTGTAAATATATTATTGTGAGAAATAAGTTTATGTGGCACTAATATGGGGTAATCAGAACTCGAAATGAACCGGAGCAAACCGGAACAGTGTTCCGATTTGTGAATATCTGGAACCTTCTTGTTCCGTCTCGTAAGAAATGACTACAGACCGTTTCGGTTCGTTCAATTTTATTTGAGGTATTTCTAAATAGAGATGTGTCATTCACTAATCAACTGGCAACTGATGAACTGAACGGTTTGAGCTAGTTCACTGTTCTTGCGCTGAACGAACCAGCCGTAAACTACTTCTCAAGGACAAACAAGGACAAGGCTGTCTGGCACATTCCACATAAACCAGAAACTGAGTTCAAACAACGAAATGCGATACTTTGTGGATACAAAACTGAGGATGCGAACAAGCAGGGAAGGGGAGTAGACAAAGTCAAGAACACTGGCAAGAAATGTGTGAAAAGACAATCACAGTTGTTCCTCATTCATGTGTGCAAGTATGTTCTTTTTCTCTTGCACATAAACACAACAACAAAAACAGCAGCAAAGGAAATAAGATACTATATTCAAATTCTAGGTAATCTAATTTGCTTGTGGATGAACAAAAAAAATGTCTAAAATTGCTCCTATGTTTCTACTAAAAAAGACTTAAATGCTATTCAACAAAGCACGAACGCCCTTCTTCCTGTTAGCGCAAATTCTCTGATTAATCTTGACTCTTGAGCCATGAGCCCTTCCCCTTTTACAGGCTGCTTTCTAAAAAATATACATTTGTATTTAGTGTTCGCTTACTATCCCATAAACCTGCGTATTTCATAAATTTTAGGTGGGTATACAGTGATGCTTAAAAATTGAGGTGGGTGTACGCCGTATAGCCGCGTATACCCTCCATTACATCCCTGAAAAAAATCCATGCCCAGCCAGACGCCTCAGACTACACGGCTACGGCGGTGCCAAACACGAGTTGGCGTTTGCAGTTCGAGGGCTCGAATGGTCAGATTAACTACACCTCTCTCTGTCTTACTCTTTCATACCCATACACGCGGCTTCAGTGATCAACTGGATACTGTCATTGATTTCAGAAAAGTATGGGGTATATAGGCATCACACACAGGAGCGTGACTACTATGGAGCAAAACCCTGCAATGCGGGGGGGGGGGGGGCGGAGTTTGTTTAGTTCTACCAGGTCGATGCCGTAATGGTAACTGGATATAAGGCCTGGCCAAGGGTGCCGATTTTTGTGTAACTTTGGGGGGGGGGGGCATTGAGGTGTGTGTTTTGGGGCACCCATTCAGATGTGGGATATATCAATGAAATAGATTTGCCAAAGGGAGATACGCATTAGTAGAAGGGGAAAACGAATTACCATGTACTGTGGAAATAGGAGAACCGACTTTAACTTAGCATTTTGGGTCCCCGAATAGGGGGACCCACTTTAACCTTTGGGGTACAGGGCCCCACCAAACCCTCCGTGATCGGCGCCCTTGGCCCTGACATATATTCCATCCTTGCTTCCTGAAAGAGCTCGCCGAGAGTAGTCGTTCCTCAGAAAAGTAAAGAACGTCGACCACAGATGCGTATGCCGCCCATATAAAATGCATTTATATACACATGCATCATATCCCCATCTTTGAGAAAAGTTTCAAGCTACCACCTGCAATTTTAGATTGTAGAGCAGTGTTTTTCATCCTCTTAACACTCACGGACCGGCAAACTTTAGAGAAAATATTTCAAGGACCGGCGGGAAGAAAGCAGTTTATTCGAAGTCCAAAAGATGCCAGCACATCTTCATATTCTAGTTGTTTTGCAACGGGAATGTAAACTTCCTTAGCCAAAGATGTCTAAAGGTTTTAAATTAATTAAATTCAATTTAATTTTAATTTTAAGCTGTTGAAATCTAAGGTAAGTGTTAAATAATTAAACGTATTAATTTGCCCAGAACCGGTACTGGTCCGTGGACCGGGAGTTTAAAACCACTGTTGTAGAGAGTACGAACAAAAGTAAGATTAATTTTCGGGAGCATTTCCATCATTCTCGTGTACTGCGCTGTCCATGACCAATTTTAAAGCTTTTGAAATGCTCGCACTCAGTTCGTGTAGCGTTGACAGTTATCGGAAGGTCCTCCTGAGAACGATCCCAGCAACCGTCCATCCTAACTGAAATATTTACCTGTGTTTCTTATTAGCAGGAATTTGGCGGACTGGTACCTTCAAACTAGGCCCTGATCGAATTTCTTCCATCCTCTCCTTTCCTTATTCTCAGTGTGCGAATTAACCGGGGGATACCCGGGATTTCCCCCCTGGCAAATAAGTTTCCCATCCTGACATATTTATTTTTCGTCCCTGCCAGGGATAAATTTCTCCCCCCCCCCCAGAAGATGTTTCGAACAAGATTAGATAGAAAATCGGAACATTTTTATTTGACAGAATTTGAAATTATTTTCATGCAGGTGACAAGGGCATATGAACTTTTTACTGGCAGCTAAGAAGCCTATTTGCAAGCCATTTCTTTTGTGGTGTTGATGGATTTAACATGATTGGCTTCATCTAGTAACTTCCTATTGGAAAATGGGATTCTCTCTCTCTCTCTTCCCGCTAGTCTATTGGTTACCGTCACTGACTGCTGATCGTGGGGTCCCGGGTTTAATTCCCGACTCTGCCAAGATATTTTTTTTGAAAGCGAGAGGATCTGGAACGGTGTCCACCCAGGAGGCCGATTCCCGAACAGACGTTACGTTAGACAGAGTGCGAGCGTCTAACTTCAGTCATTAACGACACTTTGATTTGTATTCCTGACCGTTCGTTAACGTTTTTGGCGATAGCTTGCGAGCGTCTAACGTCTTCGTTTTGAGCGTGAGGTAGGAAGAGAGAGAGTTCGTCGTTCGTTAAAGAAAAAAAGATGGCCGCAGAGTAGTATACGATCCTTGAAGATTATCTTGTATAAACATTGAATAATAAAATGCCCCTTAAAAGGTCGAATGATGAAGGAAATACAAGGGCCATAAGTAACTGTTAATTAACTATAAATTTCTTCTTAATTTTCTGAATACTACTTGTAATATGACAGGAGACTTACTCAAAATACACTTTCACTACTGGGCCTTTCTTCAGCATGTATCGACAATCTTTTTGAAAGAAGCCCGTTAGCTAGAACTAAGCTTTTCTCAGTTTGGTAATTACCACTGCCCTTTGTCGTAATTCTGTATATTTGTAGTGTTGTGTGATTTCTAAAAGAGGTAGTGGGGATGAACCTACTTCATTTGGAATTTTAGGATGGAAGACGTTAGGATAATTTTACACGCGTCCGAAAATGAATTTGTCCGTGTTCATAGAATAGAAACGTGATATGATTACATTATTTATTATGCTCACATGATAATTGTTTACGTACATATTTCATATTATATAAACCTATACTCACTTTACAAGAAATATGTCAGCTGTAGATTAGATAAGTTTTGCCAATAAACTCACATTCACCAGTACATTTTCTTAAGTAGTACATAAATATATATTTTTTAAAAGTGTTTAGTTAGTAAAGCACCCTTGTACCCTGTGAGCATATAGTAGGCTATATTTGGGTATTGAGAACTCGTTAGGATCTCGTCAGTTTTATAACCCTTGTGTATACTATAGTAGACTTCTTTACAGTAATAGAGTAAATTTAATTTGCGCTTCGTTAAGGTTCTTTATATACTTTATAAAAGTACATTTGAACCCACAGAAGTCGGGAGTTTTGCTTTATTCATATGGACCAAATGCGTAGAGGACACAGTATTCTACACCCGGCAAAAGTGAAAGTATCTTCTTGAGTTTGTCTCCTTGAATAGTACTATCCAGAAAAGATGAAAGAAAATTATTAGTGTAATTAATAGTTAATTATAACCCTTGGGCCCTTTTTTTCTAAAGAAAATAAATACATTCTCATGGTAGGCCTATTAGGTAGTCGAGCCGTCAGTGTGTCTCCACTTTGTTAGTTAACCTGTTAGGCGGCGAACCTGTCCATATTTATTTATTTTCGCCTATTTATCATGAATCACATGAGTTCGTTCATATCAAAACAGTTTGCATTTCTACATACATTTACAGTTTGCATTACCACAGACACATCTTTACACATACACACAGCGACAGCCATTAATCCAAAAATTGTTACGAAAAGCCATGTGTCATTATTAATTCATTAAATAGGGGAGGGGTATACGTTTTTTAGTTGTTCGATTCCAGCGGTCCACCATGCTTTTTCAAACATTTTCCCGGCCCAAGCCTTGGATGCCTAAAGACCACAAATAAAATTCAGCTCTGCCTTTAACACACACTATCTGCTTGTTCTGAAAGCGGTTGCATCTAAGGTAAAATGTATTTTATCCACCCCCAAAATGTAGAATCTACAACAGAAATGTATTCTTTCCAACATGTGTAGAAGTGTTGAAACGCACAATATAACAGTTTCGAAAATAAAATTAAACTTTATTTTTTTATGGGTCAGTCTAGTAACTTTGGACTTCGGCCCGTCACGATTCGCCTTAAGCTGTTAAAATCCACACCCATGAGCCTATGGCCTACCGCCGCAGACTGCTCGGCCGGCATAACAGTTTCGAGTAATGCAGGTATGAAGTAAGAGTGAAAGAGCGGAAAGGCCAAGGGCCTATTTAGATGCATCCGCGTTCAGGACAAGCACATGGTGTGAGTGTTGAAGGAAGAACTAAAACCAGACCACTTTTGGTTAAAGGTAATATGCACCGTTTATAAGAAAATATATTGTCTAACTTGACTTATTCTAACCCGTCTTCGTTCGCTAGGCATACTGTCCGTGATTGTCGTATCAAAATACTTGTCCTTCATAACACGAAGTAACGATATTAGTTCGTCTGCCGTCGTATGTAACTGGTGAATTCAAAAACGTCTTAATTTTATTTATGGTCTTCCATCTAAGGCTCGGGCCGAAACAGGAAGGAAAAGGAAGCGGGAAACCCTCAATCACGACAGTCAGCCGCTGGAACTGAACAACTCAAAAACGTATTTAACGAATTAATAATGTCACATCGCTTTTCGTAACATTTTTTCGCTTATTTTCTGTCGCTGTATGTCTGTGATAATTATTTACATGGAAATGCGCGGTATAGAGCGTACATATGACACAATAGCTGACGCAATCAAATATGGATTGTTTTTCGTAAATTCAATCATTTTTTTTATTTTGTTCATCTGTAACTTTATAACTCGTTTGTTTGTTATTTACTTTTCGAGTTCTGAGGTTATTGCCTTCAACTTTGATTTCGCTGATCGATTATTTAATACGTTCGATCAATCAATAATTCAAATCAGACCGGAATCTCGCAACCTGATTGGCTGAAAAATTATAGCCTCTACACAAGGTATAATGACTGAATATTTTAACCTAACGAGCACCAGCGCCAAGACGTGACGTGTCAGGAATACAATTTTTGCTAACCTCGCGACCTCTTCCAGCGCTAGAGAGTCGCACGCGTGATCAAGCTAACGTCTTTTCGGGAATCGGCCCCCAGGGTCGTGATGCAATTGGCGAGCTGCTGTGAATAAAAGACAGTGGGGATCACAGTTGAGAACTTCGGCTGTCCTCTCCCAACACGTCTGGTCAGCGTGCGAGCAGTAGACCAACTTCTCCCTTCGGGAGAGACCTCATCCAGTAGTGGATTGAATATGGCTGTGAAAATATATATATATATATATATATCATATTCAGCCATTATCTATCCACTGCTGGATGAAGGCCTCTCTCTTTTCTTTCCACATATCTCGGTCTGATGCAATCCTCATCCTTGTAGCTCCTGAAAAACGCTTGATTTCAATTATTTATCTTGCATTTGGATCGATCGCTTCTTTTCTCTAGGAATCCAATGTAGCATATTTGTCGTCCGTCTTCCATCTGTTCGTCTAGCTATGTGACCGGTCCATCTCCGCTTCATCTTTATCTTTGACTCGTTTGCACATTCAATGTCCAAGTTTCGCAGCCGTACATAATCACAGGTAAGACACATTGATTATAAACTTTACGCTTCAGACACATTGGTAGTTTGCTTTTGAAAATAAAGTGTAGTCTTCCAAACGAACTCCACGCCATTTTACATCTTCTATTTATTTCATGAGTCAACTTAGCATTCGAAATTTTTACCTTGGCATTGGCCTAGGTAAACATACACATCAACTATGCGTATTGTCTCTCCCCTAATCTTTATTTCATTCTTTGCAGCATGTTGGTTGTACATTACCTGTATTTTACTTAAATTCATTTAAGACCTATTTTCGAACTCTCATTACTCAGTTCTTCCATTCTGGTTTGTAGTTCTTCTGAACTTAAAGCTAGGAGGAAGTCGAAGACCTATACGAAGAGATACAGAAGATTTTGGACAGTAGCAAATCGCATTACAAAATTGTAACGGAAGACTTCATTGTGAAAGTAGGAACTAAGCAGAGCAGTGACACGAAAGTGGGAAACTTTGGATTTGGCAAAAGAAACAAGAGAGGAGAACAGTTAGTGGAATTCTCAGAAGCCAACAGACTGTTGATTTCCAATACACTTTTCAAGAACTGCGCCCCTGATGACGTGGACATGGAAAGGCCCAAATGGGACCAAAAACGAAATAGACTACGTTCTATTGAATAACAGGGCAATTCTGCAAGGCGTGTCTGTTCTGAACAGTTTCAAAACCTCGAGTGATCATAGGATGGTGAGATGTAAGCTGAAACTAAATACTAGACTTGAGAGAAAGAAGCTTATCAGAGGAAAGCCGCCAGTTTTAGATCTGTAAAAACTAAGGAAACACAGACAAACATTGGAGATAGAACTAAGCAACAGATTCAGCGTCTTGGAAGAGTTAGAATATAAAGAAGACATGAATAGCAGAAATGAAACACTGACTGAGATAAGAGAGACAGTCAAGGAAATAGCAGGCATCAAAAAGAAAACAAAATCTCAGAAGATACTAAACTCTTGATGAAGAAAAGAAGGGACATGAAAAAAGAGGAAAGTTACATAAAGAGGATCGTGGGAGCAGTAGACCACCTCCTCCCTCCGGGAAAGTCCTCATCGAGTAGCGGATTGAAT
>JAGDQP010032264.1:6376-21423 GCA_022664845.1 Lepisma saccharinum
TAAAGGTAACAATAATAATAATACTTTCATATTTTCTTTTTTTAAATTAAATTTTCAACCTCAGTCTAAAATAAAAAAACATGGTCACTATTCTACTGAATAATATTTTCAATTATAAGTAACTTGATTTTTTATATTTAAATAAAATACAAAGTTTTATACTATAGCGTCATACTTCTTAATTAAAGTGTTTTTATCTTAAAATATTTCTTATACAATGATTTTATATTTAATATTTCTTATATTAATGTTTCATATATCTTTATTAGAAACAGTCATCATTAATATTCTGTAGAATTTTTCATATTTATTTTTAACTTACAAAATAATTATGTAACATTTTTATTACATTAAAATTACTATATGATTATAGATCATTAAGAAAACACTACTCACATATATTTATTAGCCTTATACATATGAATTTAAGTGTTTTATCTTTTAAAAGATATATATTTTTATTTTTCTAATTACAGGATCTTTTCTTCGTAAGCTACCTCCTTTTTAAATATAACTGCTTTTCCCCAGATTATTAAAGTAAACTATTTTTTCTCACTTAAAATTAGAAATGGGTTTGAAATCAAAATGAATATATGAAGGAGTATTTAAGTTTATTTTAATATTTTTCCATGAGATTTTTCTAATTTTAAATCTATATTTAAAATTTTATTACTCTAAAAGTATAAACAAGAGCATAATTAAAAGTTTATTAGTTTCTTAAGTAAATAAAATAATGCATTATTCAATACTAATAGACTTTCTTTCTTCTTTTAACTCATTTTAGTTAAAAGGTATGAAAATAAAACTGAAAATTTATCATTTTTATATTATGAATAAACTAGTTAGTGTATAATTTTAATTTAAAGGTGTAAAGACAACTTTCAAATAGCAATCATACTTTATTATTCTTTTATTTTTAGATCAGACTACTATCAATGAATATTTCAAGTTCAGATAGTGGTTATGAGGAGGTTCATAGTCCATTTGAATCACTCCCATCATCATCATCTCCATTTCATCCCTTTTCTGCATATGAAAATATCTCCGATGTTTCTACATTAATTTGGGAAGCAGACTGTGGATACTTTGATTATTTATCTTCAGTTTATGAAGAAATTGAAGATCAAGAAGAAATGGAACAAAGAGAAGAAGAAGAAATAGAACAAGGGGGAGAAGAAATAGTCAGAATTTCTTCATCTTCATCATATGTTCTAAATACTTCTTCTGATGCTACATTTGAATATTTATCGTCGTCATCATCATCATCCTATCCATCCTCTGAAAGCCTCATGTGTCCATCATCACGTGGTGATTCACCACCTTTATCTTCATCCCATCTATCATCATCATCAAGACACCTATCTCCATCAACATCTCATTTACCTCTATTAACCTCATCACCTCTTCCTCCCCCCTGATCACCAATACCATCAACTTCCCAACAGTACCTCCCTCCTCCTCATCCTCCTCTCCTATGTAAATATTGCGGAGTAATAACAAAGGAACCACATAATCATTTCCAACACATTTCACCCTATCCAACATCACGTGATGATTCACCACCTTTATCTTCATCCCATCTATCACCATCATCAAGACACCTATCTCCATCATCATCTCATTTACCTTTATTAACCTCATCACCTCTTCCTTCCCCCTCATCACCAATTCCATTAACTTCCGAACAGTACCTCCTCCTCCTCTCCTATGCAAATATTGTGGACTAATAACACAGGAACCACATAATCATTTATCAAAATTGTAAAAAATGTATTATAAAGTTGTGGAAGCTCCTTCTGTATATAAATATTATCATGTTATGGAAGAAATTCTATTACTATTATAAATAAATATCAGAAAATGTTTGTATAAAAAGAAAAAATACTTGTACAATTTAATTAAATTAAAGAGCAAATAATAAATAGATTATCAAAACGTTATGTTATCATTTACCATTAATGTTACCTCAAATGAAAATAGTACATTATAATCCTTTATTATTAAGAGTAAGAAAATAAGTAAGTAAGGTGTATTATAAACAAGATGTTTATCCTTTTCTTTCATCAGGAAGCTTATTTAATAATCATTTCAAATTTTTATAAGTTTTCTAAAACATTTTCTACTTCTAAGCAATAGTTTTCAATGAGGATTTTATTTCAAATAAAATTAAAACATAAATACAGTATAATTCTTTAGTATTAAGAGTAAGTAAAGCGTTTTATAAAAAAAACTTACGCATGTTTCTTACATTTACATTTACATGGTTAATAAGGTATTTATAAGATTTTATTTTATTTTATGTTTCATCCAGTGCTCTAGTTTTAAGGATTTTCTTAATGCACAAACATTTACCTCCACAGAGTCATGATAAGTACACTTAAACAAACAAATGTTCAATTGTGGTGTTTTCAAGGCAGAACATTTCTTTTCAATTACATGATTCACACTTTACAAGTTAAATATTTCAAGTTGTAAGAAAAAAGATATCTTTAACTTTTCATTTGTAGCTCCTAAAACATAATTTTATAACTCATAACTTTATAATAACAAAATTCTCCCACTTTTCAAATGTTTGCTTGTCTCTTAGAAATTATCCTTACAATTTACAGTTTGAAACTTACACAAAGTAAAATGTTACTCACAACTTTTGAATTTCACAAAGGTAAAAAAAATATATTATTCACAAATTTGTAGTAATAACTGCAACTTTTCAACTCCCTTTTACTTCAGTTTCTAATTTCAGAGAATGATTTTCTTTATTTTGTTTTCTGTCTTAAAATAAATTGTTAAGAATTTTTTTCAATTTTCTTACTTTAACTTTATAAAGAAAATTTATATTTTTCTAGTTTAGAAATAAAACGTATTCACAACTTTCTAAAAACAAAAGTTTTTTCCTACATTAAAGATGTGAAAGAAGAAACGTAATTTCTAAGTTCCATAGAAATGTTTATAGGGTGCAAACAATAAGATTTTACGTTATAACTTTAAGTTATAACTTCAATGGTCTATGAAAGCTTGGATTCTCGAAGATGTTTCTGTTTAACTTATTTCAGTCCCTTTCTATGTGTGTACGCCTATGGTCAATTTATTCTTTCTATGTAAGACTGTCTCTCTACGTATGTGTGTCTTCCTCTGTATGTCTCTCTTTCTCTCTTCGCATATGTGTATCTTTCTCTCTGTATGTGTGTGTGTGTTTATGTGTGTGTGTGTCTCACTCTCTGTGTGTATCTCTCTCTCTCTCTCTCTCTCTTTGTATATGTGAGTTTTTCTCTTTACATGTCTGTATCTCCCTCTCAGTGTATCTTTCCGTGTATGCGTCTCTCCCTCTTTCTCTCTCTCCATCTCTGTCTTTATGTTTGATTCTCCATGTGTGTATATATGTGTATGTTTATGTGATCATGTATAAAAATATAAACACAACCGCTGCCGCGTCTTCCTCCTTTGTTTCCATACATTTCATTAGCAACCCTGTCTTTCTCCTTTGTTTCCATATATTTAGTTTGCAACTCTCTTTTGCTCCTTTGTTTCCATAGATTTGGTTAGCAATCCTGTTTCCTTCTTCTTTGATCATCTTCTAGAGGAATGACCTTTCCAGGCACCATCTTAGATTACATCATCAGTCATTTCTCAATCGCTTTCTACTACAAACTATGTCAACTAACCATACCAACTTTATCCTCTGCTGTCACGTGATGGAAATTTCCACACCGCATCTTCGGTCAGCCACGTTTCCTACGACGTCATTTTTCTCCCCAAAATTCAACCGTAGTCTCTACAAACACCTCCTAGATCACCTCAAGCCACCTATGTGGACCATTACGGCCGCCATCTTAAATTTGCGTCACTCTTCGACTATGTCATCATTTTTCCCACCCAAAATTCATTCCTAGTCTTCTACGAACATCAAAACCACGTCATGGGGTCAACTACCTACGAGGTGGGGGCAACGGCCACCATCTTAAATTTGCGTCACTCTTCGATTTTGTTATCACTTTTCCCACCCAAAATTCAATCGTAGTCTTCTACGAACGTCTAAACCACGTCATGGGGTCAAGTACCTAGCACGCGGGGTCAACGACCTACCACGTCATAATTTTCAGTCTTTCTTGTACCCTTTCTACTATATATATATATATATATATAATTCCAGTTCCTCCACAACGGTTGAAAGTATTTTCTTTAAGAGAATTATTTATTCCCATTATTTCGTTGGTAGTTAATATAAAAACACGAACGACCGATTGATCACGCGACTAAAGTCGCACCAACTGAAAGTTGCAAGGCGCTCAGAGTGAGTTAATTACATCACTGTTAAATCTCAAGAGTAATGCTCTATCGTCCTATTAAGTTTCGTTGTAATTGATTAAACCATTCTTATATGTAGTGAGATTATTGTTTTTAATAATTAAACCTTCCTGCCATACATTTTAACATGACTAAACCTCGTTAGACCGTAATGCCTTGTATATTCACGTCATTTCTGGTTAGAATTAGCTCGGAAAGGGCGTAAGCCATAGTGCTGGTACCACCTATACAATTCATTTTATCTATCTATATTTTATCTGTTAGAATTAGCTCAGTAGTTCTGAGCTGATGAAGAACTATCACGAAAGCTAAAATGAGGTTGGAATTTTGAAATAACTAAAATCTTCATTATACTAATTTAGGATGGAATCAGTTCAACCATTCTCAAGTGATTGGCAAATATCTATTTATATATATCGGTCTCGTTTACAGGGATACAGTTAATTAGCTTAAGATTCTAATATCGCTAAAACATGGAGAATTATTAACTCTCTCAACGTACCGATTGTTGCTGGAATCGAATAAGTTATTTTCACTGGCTTGTTAAATTATGGTTATTGAAGTATCGTTACCGTGAAAATTCAGATTTTACCATCCTTGTAACCTTAAAAGTACAACCAATGGTTGAGGTTGTACATTTTCAATCAAATACTGTGAAAACATGTAAAACTACGAAAGCACGAAAAATTGCTGAGAATAGATTGCCAAGTACACACTACTAGATAACTCATCTTTCATAGCCATTGTTGATTTGAATTGATTTATGGCCTTTACATATCTTAGGCTTATGCCCCGTTCGCTTACTGTTTCAAACATTGCAAATCTATGCGTCTGTTTGATGTTTGTTGGTACTGTGATTATGTAATAACCTGTAGCATAATTTGATTCAATATGCAGCTAATTTCATACTTATTGGATTGAAGCACTAATCTTCCAACTTATTAGGCGATTTCGCTTGGTTCCATTAACTTGTATTTCTAGTCCAGATATTTACTGTGCCTTATTTCTTCCTTATTATTCTTTCGTTTCTTTTGAACTTGGATTTGATCTAGTATGTGTTGCAAAATATGAACACCCACATCAATGATTTAATAAACAACCTGTCCTGATTGGGGACAAATAACCAAAATTATTGATTTAGGTGTTTGGGTGACTTACAGATATGCTTGATTGGAAACACACGCAGAAGAGATTATGTCGAACATTTTCGTGCGGTTAAGGCACAAAAATAATTCCCCTCCCACCAAAAAAATGCACCCCTTAGCATGTTTCTTTTTACTTGTAGACATATATGTATTTAGAACACAAAAAGCTCAAATATACACATATCTCTCGCTAACTCATCACAGATTACGCAACAATCCACTTGATGTTAGTTCTTTGATGTTGCATAGAGCGATTATGTACAAAAGTGCCACAACTGAAGCTAAACTTCTATAAAGAGATGACAACATGGTACTTGAAAGTTTCCGTGAAATCTATATTCTTCAACGCACTAAAACTACAATGTGATTGTTTTAGATGATTTTTTTGTACTGTTTCTTATATAGAAAATGAAAGTTTGGTTGTCCGTTACTGATACAAATCTGTACGGGCCCACTGATTTCACCACATTTCGCATTCATGTGCATTAGAGCAGGTCGTAGAGGTCTTTCGAGTGACATGAGTTGTCAATGTTGCATAATTTTGAACATGTGTTCGCATTGATTTACATCAAAATTTGCATGCATGTGCATCAGGTACTTAGACAGGTCATAGAGGTAGTCCGGGCGCTTCGCCACACATGCTGCAGTTGTCATTGTTGCCAACCTATTTTAAAAATTAATGTTGCACGTGCTTCCGTGCTGTTTGACGTATCCGTATTGATTTACACCATTGTTGTAAATCATTTTTGTATATCATTTTCTTCCCACGATTTTTTAAAAGTATTTAATTTGTTGTGAGTGAGGGTGTTCACCCAAATGAAAGTTTCTAGCTTCGCCTATGTTGATGTCATCGTCAAAGTAGTAAGTAATCTTTGCATGTAGCAGCACAAGCATAGTAAACCAAGTGGCAGTAACTCAGTTGGTAGAGCGTTGGCGTAGCAACCCAAAGATGCTGAGAATGATCCAAAACCAGCCCATCCTGACTGAGGTTTACCAGGTTTTCGTTAGTCATGCCAGGCATATGGTGGTATGGTACTTTCAGCCTAGGCCCTGGTGACTTCCTTCCCACATCTTTTCTTTTACCCTAACCTGGCTTCAGAGAAAGTTGTCTAAAGGACAAATTTAATTATTTGTTAGAAATCAGTTACTTCTATTTTATGTTGATTACGTTGTAATTTTAATTTTAAATGCCCCTCCGCTGTTAATACGTTGGCTATGACTAGATGCGATGGCATGAATAATATCACGAAAACTAATTTCTATTTTCACATATACAGCGCATACCATAGGACAGAACTAACTCAAGCTTAACTAAGAAGGCAGTATACGACTACATGTCATGATTTTTTTTATTGCAGATTTCATTTGTTCAGTATATATGGGTCTTGATTAGAGCAAACATATTGTGGAATTAATTTAGGCAATGGGTATGATATCACCAAAGTTCTTGCAAGTATTGAAGAGAATTTCGATTTTCTCTCCTATTTTATGGAAACACCCTGCTTTATACTAAGTCGAATGTGAGACTAATTTTCTCTTGATTGTAGGTCTTCGTGAGGATACCAGAGGGTGCTGATTTTACGTCAAGGGCAAGCTCGTGTTTTCGTTACAATTTTCTTCTTTTGGGTTGTTTTTAGTCCGACTACCAGCTAATGAAAGGTGGCCTGATTAAGTGCACGGTTCGCTGATCGTCGATTCATTACAGTCTTTTCACCCTCGAGGAAATGATGTTCCTGACTACCTTTGAAGAAGTAATTTCTCTGGCAATCGAAAGCACTGAACAGTGCTGTAGGACGTGAACGACAGGTACTCTTGACTGGGGATGACTATCTATTGCATATATCTTCTTGAGGAAAATATACGTTGTTAACGATGTATGCTAATTTTTATTTAGACTTGTACATTTTTATAGTGTTTAATGATTGGCAAGTAAAGAATTCGTATGTATCTTATTAGAAAAGCAAGTCAACGCCGAGAAACAGTACGCGTGAACCGATATTGCGAGCTGTCGGGTATCCTGATGATCAATCTTCAATAATATATTGCCACGAATATTGTCGAATATTGGTTTAGGTAGATATAACAACGCAAATCCTGATAAGAAATTTCATATGTAGTTTCTGGATAGTCGCATGCAAATGAAATCATGATTGACTTAGTAATAATTTATTATGCAATAAGAATAAAGGCAGGTATTTAAAATGTTGCTCGAACCAACACTAGACACGTATAATAAAATCCAGCTTTCTGGTCTTGGGCAATGCACGTCAGTAGAAGACGACACGCTTTTGCCCTTTTTTGCTACTATTGCTATTATATGGCATTGAGGCTGTATCTTGATATTTGGTAGTGATGCCATAGGTATTATGCAGCCAGTCTCCAACTTACGTTGAGATCGGACCAGAGGAAGAGGAGTTATTATTTTTTTTAAATTTATCGGTCGCCATTTGATTATTTATTGACCGGCCCTTAACAAGGAGGACCTGCTACTAAGCGCCCGCACCATCCCTCGTCGATTGCCCGCCCGCGAAACCCGGTATAGCGGAAAATGTCGAACATATGGTAATATATTGCATTTTATTAATCTGATAATTTTTATTAAGAAATATTGTGAAATTCATCACTTAAGGTGTGCAATTATCACTGCTTGAAGAACGGAGAGACACCGGAGAGTGCTTTTCTTAGACTAACAGTCCTTAGCAAAGAAATCTTTCTGTGGCTGCTTTCTGATGGACTGACCAATAGAATTTTCGTAGTGTTCTACGTAAGTACTTGGGGAATTTCTGGAAATTTCTCTCTTTAGAGCAACGATGAAAGAATGCATACCGCTATTTGTACTGAAGCGCTTAAATATATTGGCGACAAAAAGCCCCGTCCTTTTGAAGTGTCATCTTGACGAGTGCGTTTCTTGTACTGGCAATGTGCTTGAAATAGCTTTTCTGTGGAAAGTTTATTAAGGTGAATGTCAGCGAATGGATATTTTTTCTGAGTTACTGTTATAAATAAGCACATAGTTGGAGAGAACTTATAAATATCTTTGTCAGTTCATTGGCATATTGATGATGAAATAGCAGTAAACTGACGGTCAGTTTCATAAATAACATTCGTTTTGAGATGCATTTCTGGTGAAAGCCGACATGTCATTACGCAAAGGTATATTGATAGCGCTTGTCTGTCGGCATTAAGATATTTTGGAAAATTGCTTTTAAGTTTACAACGGAACGTAAGATTCATGATTATCTGAGGCGGCTTTAGGGACTATTTGCTAATTGCTTTTTAACGGGGATCGGTAATGAACGGTGAAAATGTAAGTGCATCTTCCGTATCAGAAAATTTGAACTAACCATGACTTGAAATATATGGTCTTAAATATTTATGACCGTTAGCAGCCAAACTGTACTTAGCGGAAACCTTTTAAAACCTAATAAGAATAGAATTCTCTTTTTATTGTTCATGGTACCGACGGAAATTCTAGAAAGAAGTTGTAATTATATAAATACCTGGGATTGACCCTTTGGCATTTAATAGTTGTTCAGTTTTCTGTTGAGAAGTGTCTGAATTCAGTTCTACGTTTAACTTGCACCTTCTGTTACAACATTTGAGAAAAAGTAAGTAGTTTTAAATTATATTTAATAGACCTTTAAGAATAGTATTTATATGACATCACATTTTAATAAGTGTAAAAATCCCGGATCATTATCAGTTAATGTCTTACGAATAATTTCGGAAATGACCGGCCGCAGGATTCGAACTCAGCACATTTAACCACTGATTTTTTATATTTTGATGATAGAACTGAACTTGAAACTTGAACGTGAGTAATTTTATTTATTGTCAAATTCAATAAAATTTGATATCACCGCCGGCAAACGGAACAATTTCAATAAAATAGTTTATATCTCTTTACATCACATTGATTTCTAAAACTCTTCATAATTTGAAACGATTACTTTACTAGGAAAGTATAGCGAGCCATTTGAATATACACAAATAGTTTTACTGATGAATACCAACTGAATTTGCTTGCCTACAGTTTGTTATTATAGACTGAAGGAGTCATGATTTATGTACTGTCCAAATGCAGCTTTTGACCTGAAGCTCCAGAGGAACCAATTGGGATTTAGCAGTGCCTTATATTACTTGTCTTATTATTGCGAGGGAAATATTAACTCAAGTATTTTTATTATTTAGAAATTAAATTAAATTTTCAGTTATAGTCTAATGTGTACCTTTTTTAATCTTTTAAATCTGCCTGAGAATTACAAAGGACAGTTTGATAGTCAATTTGATTGGAAAAGAGGTCTGTGGGAAGCCAAGATTTTTAGCAAAGAAATGTCAAATTATACACTTGCTTGGAAATTCATTCTAAATGCTTGCTTCTTTGAAGAGAGTGGACGACAACTTTAAATTTTAAAATATTGATCAGTTCCAGGGGCAAAACAGTATCAATTTATGATATACACTCCTTAAACTGAAAATACGCACAGGATTCCTGTTTATTTTAAAGAACATTCTACTAAATTAACAACAATCATTTTGTTACTTTGAAATAAGACTTGTATGGAGATACTAAATATATTTTTTTCTATTTTTAGGTAATTACAATTGATCGACTCATTGGAGATTGACTGCAACCACAACCAATTGTGAAATTAGATGAGTTTGTTCTTTGGATTTTAAATTTGCATTTACGGCGGTCTTTATTATTTTTGACAAGGCATCTTCGACCCAGGCTGCGATTAGGGGTATGTAAATAAAAAAAATATTTATGGTCTTTTGGGAACTTTGGCTTAAGCCAAGATGGGGTAGCTAAATAAAAATTTACTTATGGCTTTTTGGCTTAGACCGTTGGGATTACAACTTTTTACAATGGTTATTAGTGCTGGAATGAAGAAATATAATATTTGTTCATAAGAAAGCTTACAGCAGAACCCCCCATTTAAAGTGAAGACAATTGTTTAGTAGATTATGCATTTTGAGATATTAATAATAATTAATTTGCAAGTTATATGTAACATAGTGAACAAAACAAAAACTTGAACAGCACATGAACTGGACTGGCATTTTTACATTAAATCTAATCTGTTGGATCACAGAAACAATGAAATTTCATTTTAAAGCTTCTTAATTAATAAATATAAATGTATAGAAACATAATTTCTGGCAAAGAAATTAAGTTCAGAAGATTCGGAAGGCCACCATCACAATCACTGCAGATCGTCATCATCAACTATGTCTTCGAAATCATTGAAAAAGTCTGTATGAACTGCTTTCTCATTTGCCGACAAACACACAAATAAGGCCATCAGAACCTCCTACCTCTTCCATCTCCATGTATGGTCCAGGTCCTTCAGGAAACATTTCATCTACTACAACGGTAGGCTTCACGTTAACGGTTACCTACTTGGATAGTGACAAACATTCCGTCAAATAAATCAAAATTACAGTAGGAATATCTCATCTAATTCCTTGCCTTTGGGTATGGCTCCCTGGATTGAAGCTACATTACCTCTTTGAATTGCCATGCTTATTCTTTGGATAAGAAAGGTGCTTGCTCTAGCATCACCAGATGATTCTGTGATACGCTTACCTATTTATTTTATGAAGTTGAGGCCTTCTTTCCCCCATGAACCACTGGATTCGATAGCAATGGGTATGAAATGGTACTTCTGTGTAAGGTTATTACATATTCTTCTTTTTTCCGCTTCTTTTCTGCTGGCGATATTTCTCGCCTGGATTGAGGAAAAAGGGAGGTTGGAAGGAGCGAACATGTCTGAGCAAGTGAAGCAATTAACGGTTTGCCTCTCTTCCAGGGTAACAGAGTCATCCCATCTGGTCTTTTACCGTCTGTTCTGCTACATCCAGTAGGTTCTCGTACTGCAGGAATGCCAGCTGAGATTAATGCTCTCATTATAATGTCATTAACATTCGAGTGACGAGGATGTCTACCTGCGCTTTTGAAACAAGAAAGGCCATGTAATCCTTTTTTATTTACTTCATTTCTACATGTCTGACATTTGTGACTTTCACAAATATCTGCACCCAGGCGAATTCCAACTGCTATTCGGAAACATTCATTACTGAGGTGAAGGCCGAGAGGGGGCGAAGGTAGAGCTTTGAGCCAAGCACCTACTTCGAAGGAAGACGCGGCAATTATTCTGGCTTTGTCTTCTAAGTTTTCTGCAGTCTGAAGTAAAAAGGAGAGGTGTGATTTGATAATGGGTTCATCCCATGTAAATTGCTTTGATCTAGTATCGTGTTCAGGCAAGAATGATCCAACTAATAATGACCAAGTTGAAGAGCAAGTCTCAATCTGAGGATACCCATGAGAACTGATATCATTTTGGAGAAGTGATTCTATCAGGCATAGGGAACCAAACAATGATGCCAAGAAGGCGGGAATAGCCAAATCTAAGGCGCGACGAATGCCTAATCCTCCAAAATTGACAGGGAGAGAAGCCTGAAGCCATGTGTGGTCAGGAAGGAAACAATTTAGGATGGATTCTAAACCAGATTTAATGGTGTTATCGTAACGTTCAAGTAGATCTTTTTCTCTGCAAGAAGGCGAACAACGCAGAAAAAATAATAACCTTGGTATGGTAAAAGAAGATCTTAGTAAATAAAATGCTGATTGTGCAGAGATCGATGAAAGACGTGAAAAGTACGTTTCAAGTTTGGCTATTTTCTCAATTAATAAGGATCTCCTTGAGTCAGTAGAGAGGGCAGCACCTAGAAGAAAAGCATTTGACGGAGACATTAATTGAATGCCTGGAGCCACTTCGTTGAACATTGTGAGAAATATGTGTGTTTGTTCGATTGTAGTTTCTAAAAAGCCAATCTCACATTTAGAAAAATTATGGTCAAGATCAATTGTAATTACCTTCTTAAGGATATCCTTTAATGTATTTAATATAGTATCCGCGTCTCCAGCTATGGTTCCGTCGTCTAAGTACCATATATTAAAGTCGGTGTTGATATTATTGACAATAGGTTGAAGAGTCATTGCAAATAATGCGGGTCCTAAAGGGTCCCCCTGCTGTACTCCTCTTTGAGATAATATGATATCCTTACCATAAAATAAATAGCTGGCTTGAGCATAACTTTGAAACACATATGGATAGAATATTATCCTTGGCAACTGTGAGCATTGCTTGCCTGTCTGTTTCATTGAAAGCATTTTTGAAGTCAATCTTAAGGAAGGCTTTATTCCTCTGGTGAGGGTATGAATAATATATGCGTGTAGTATATGCAGCAGCTTCTGCTCCATGTTGAATGCCTACTCCAAGTTGGTGTGGAGAAAGGTGCTGAACTATCTGAATTTTAGTTCTTCCGCATATAATTTTAGAAGAAAGTCTTCTCCATGTGTTCCCTATAGCGATTGGTCTAATGCCTCCACATTTCATTTTCAGTGCTATAAGAGAAGCCCCGAAGAAAAATGGCCGTATTGTTATTCGCCCTTCTCCTGATAAGATCATAGAAAGAAAATCACAAATAACCTTGGTAAGGCGATCTTTAGAGTCTTGAATATTATAAAGTATTGAGGATTGAAGGATGCATGCTGTCTATGCCTCCAGCTGAACCAGTAGGGAATGATTTAAGCGCCTTAAGTAACTCGTTGGATGTAACTTTATTGACATCAATATTATGATCTATTAAGTTAGGAGGAGCAAATGCATACGGGTGCGGAGGATGTTTTTCTTTTAAGGACCTGAAAATGGTGGGGTCTGATGGAGCGAAGCTGTCTTCAGAAATTAGAAGTCTGACAGCACAATGTATGTCGCCATCAGAAAGTTTGTTCTCAATATTCTTTATCAAGACATCGTTGGATGATTTATTAGCAGTTTTATTATGTTTGTATTTATTGGGCATGACAGTCATTGGATTAGTTATATCATCATGAGTGCTACTGGACCAAAGTTGAATTCTCTGTTTCAGCCATGTAGTGAGATTAGAGATTTTTGCGGATTTTGAAGCCATGTTGAGAGTGATGTATGGGAAGAATATAAGTTCGATCCAGTGTTCCATATTATTAGATGTTACAATCTTCTGAAGGATTTCAATAAGAGCCTCAGCCATAGCATTTCTTGCTCCTCGAGGAACTCTTCGCAGAATGGGCACTGACGACTTAAGCCTTCCCTAACTATCAATCAGTTTAGAACTTTGGCCTGTAATACTGCTACCTGAAATCAAGTCATGAGCAAAGGAAATTTGATTGGGTGAACAATATTTAGCGCTAGGCACAGATGCTCTCTTTTCTTTGTTGCTGTCATTATGACATTTACCGTTGTGTATCATTAGTCCTCTAGAATTGAGAAAGTATTTATTACATTTTGAGCAGAAATAATCCCTAGAATTAAAGCTGACTCCAGCAGAAGTGCAGGACATATGATGGACTTGATTATTCATAGTTATTTCATTGTTAAAATAATTTATGTTTAAACTTGGAAGATATTGCTATTGTTGAAGAATTCAAAATCGTTAACGAACAATAACTGAAATTTCCTTTCTTCAACATGACACAAAACATGAATTAAACAAAATCACATCCAATATGAGGGAATCCATGTCGATTAACAGATCACTCATGTAGGGCAAGACACCAGAAGAAAACAACTTGCACTACATAGAAATGCTCTGAAACATGGAACGGAGTCAACATGACACCAAACAAATTTCTAGCACCGACCAGCGTCTCTGAACTATGAAGTATCACCAAACACCTCAGGGCATGTTGAAAGACAAGAGTGGAAACACATACACCAATTAATCACAATTATATCACTAAAAACTAATAAATTCGCGGAGCCGAACTGAAACACGTCTATACGGATCCAACAATGTAATAACATTTTGAGATAAGATTCATAAAAATACATTTGTTGTACACTTATTCTTTACCGATGATTCTATTTTAAAAATACTTATGAACCATTAATTGCATGATCACGGGTTGAAATATTGGCCAGCACACTGAAGATTTTATTGGAGTGTATTTATGCCTGGCGCTTTAAGGTGCACACAGCCTCCTATATTAAAGTCTCTTTCATATTTTTTGGGGACCCCACTTCAGTTAGAAAAAGAAAATATGGCTTCACATTTCCCATACGTCGTTTATGGCGTCTGCTTAAAGTGGAATAGTTATATAATTTAATATTCTTTTCTGAAGCTAAGGAGTTTAAAAACACTGTGGGAGACACGAAAATATTTTTACTGAATCAGTTCAATTGTTATTTCTTTCATCTAACTATAGCGAAAACAAGTGGTGCTTATATACTTGAAAGTATCCATCATTTTAAAACCAGCCATCTTTCTGTATATATATTCAAATTTATCGTCTTCAGACAACTTTGACTGCCACTCCATTTGTCATGTGATTAATTTAGGTTAACCGTAATTAAGTATACCTAACGTATTTGAAAGTATCCACTATTTTATACAGTCAACCTTATGTATATATATTCAAATTTATTTATGGCCTTCAAGAAATTTTGACTGGTACTTCGTTTGTCATGTGATTAATCTAGTTTAAGCGAAATCAAGTGTACCTAACATATTTAAAAGTATACATTATTTTTATAGCAGTCAACTTTTTGTACA
>JAGDQP010032266.1:6924-21422 GCA_022664845.1 Lepisma saccharinum
TTCAAGGTGAAACTGAATGGTTAAATGAGCTAGAAATTCACAAGTAATCTTTAGACAGGTTCTGACCTATACTGGAAAGAACACCTTTACGATATTTACAGTTGTCTGACACACAAGGCATAATTAGCCTATTCCTGCTGTATTTGCATCTCAGGCAAATATAATTGTTTATCTAAAGAGGAAGATTAGTGTTTTTGGTTGAATTCGATTTGATTGTAAATTCTACTCCGTGGCTGAAAATTTGTAATACTTTGGTAAAGTTTATTTTGTTTGGGCCATTTAGTGACCTTTTCCACTTCAGCCCGTCTCCATTATACGAGTGCAATGTGTTAAAATCCTCAAATATCCATGCTCCAGGCGGGATTCGAACTCGCAACCTTGGAGACGCTGGTCTAACGTCTCCGACCATACGTCTACCTCGGTCGGCAACTGAAAATTTGATGGACCTATGCAGATCCGTAATCTGAAATATTTTTAAGTCTGTACGACTTACTTGTCTTCTCTTGATCATCATACTACCGTGGGTCAAGAATGTTTAGCTTTTGCAGAAACCACTAAAAAGTATTATTAAGTGATTGGTGAAAACGAAGGATTTGTATATGTGGCATATTTTCTAAACCGTGTCCACACTAGCGAAAGTTTTTCTTTGTTAATATATATTCTTCTGAATTAAGTTGCAAATGTTGTTTTTGTTGTTAAGAAAGAAAATTACGCCGTTCATTAACCTAATTACAAATTCTCTTGATGGTGAGAGAGAGTTGAAGCGCTATGATGTTTACCGTGAATTGAGCCAAGCGAGATCTGGATAGAGGACACGTGTAGGCATTAAACAAGCAAAAACTGTGTGGTAGTGAGGAGACTCTTAGAATAGGTAATTTGAACACTCACCATTTCTGGAATGTTTCAACACATCGCTCACGTGGTAAAATGATAACCCGTGTACTTTACAATAACTAATATTATATGAAATCTAGTATCTGCTGACTTTTAATTCCTGATATTTTTTTTACGAAGTGATCGTACATTTTTAAGAATGAACTATTGTGAAATCCGTGGTAGTAACGTAATGTTTATGCTTGTAGGTGAGGCCACGGTCAATGGAGAGGATCCAGATGCCCATCAAAGCACATTCTCTCAAAGTAGTAAAGAGGTAAAGTTCCATTTTCTTCCTTACTTTCTTTTCTTGGCTCATTATTTTATCAATTTTTTCTCTTTTAACAGGTACAGCTGCGGACAAACCAAAGTTTTGTCGTATGTCTATAATTGACTATTCTTATTTTTAATAAGAAGTATATTGAAACATCGTATAAATTTGTTGACTCAAGTTCAGAATTGTACCAAGTTGTATAGTTCCCTCGTTTTATCTCGAGGAATAGACTTAATACTGTTAACGTGCCTAAGTGTATACGTTGATGACATAACTGGAGATCACCAATGTGGATTTAGAAGAAATAGATCCACGTTGGACCAGATTTTCGCCTTGAGACAAATTTTGAAGAAATGGGAATGCAATGGGACAGTTCACCAGCTATTCATTGATTTTAAGAAAGCATATGATTCTGTCAGGAAGGAAAAGTTTTACAGCATCCTGATACGATTTGGAATTCCGATAAAACTTTGTTCAACTAGTAAAGATGTGTCTCAACGACCCCGTAAGCAGAGTACGGATAGGTAATAATACGTCAGATAGTTTCAAGATTCGCGACGGATTGAAACAAGGCGATACCTTATCACCATTACTATTTAACTTTGAGTTAGAATATGCGATTTTAAAAATTAAAGGGGAAAAAAAAGGGACTATCATTGAATGGTTTGAATCAACTGTTCGTATACGCGGATGATGTAGATTTAATAGGGAACGATATAGATGCACTACAAAGCAACACCGATGCCTTAGTAGAAGCGTGCGATGAGATAGGTCTACAGGTAAACATAGATAAAACAAAATACATGATAAGCCAAAACACAGGGAATGAAGGAAATAAAAACATAAGAATTAGGGATGAGGTCATAGAGAAAGTAAACAAATTTAAATACTTGGGAGCATACGTAACAAGCAAAAATGAGGTCACGGAAGAAATGAAAAGTCGCTTAGTATCGGGCAATGTTTCTACTCAGTCCAAAAACTTCTAACATGCGATTAATATCAAGGCAATTGAAATTGAAAATGTACAGAACGGTAATTCTGCCGGTAATACTTTACGGTTGCGAAACTTGGAGTACGACCGTAGCAGATTAACGTAAATTACGTGTGTTTGAATATAAGGTTTTGAGAAAGATAAACGGGACGAGATGCCTGGAGGAGACTGCATAATGAAATCGCGACAACTAAGATGGGCAGGCCATGTAGCTCGAATGGGGAAAAAACGAAGACTATATTCTATCCTGGTTGGAAGGCTGGATCGAAAGAGACCATTGGGAATACCGAGACGTCGTTTGGAGGATAATATTAGAAGAGATCTTCGAGAAGTAGGTGTTCGTGATAAAAACTGGCTTCATGTTGCCCAGGATAGAATCCAATGGCGAACGTTTGTTACTGCGGCGATGAACTTGCGAGTTCCATAAGCCATAGAGTTAGTTAATGGAAACTATTAATCCTAATTTTAATTTTCGTTAGTAAATGTTTCACACAGAAGGGATATCTCCGGAAATTTGGGAAATATTCTCTAAATGACATGCATCAAAACTTCTGTCCATATCTGTACGTAGCTCTGTAATTTTCTTCGAGTTTTAGAGTTCAGGATTCTGAATTTCCACGAGAGAATCTAAAGGAGAAAACGACTTTCCGTCTGTGAGCTTAATAAGGGTTCAAAGTATAGAATATGTTACTTTCAAGAAAAAAAAAAAAAAAGCACAATATCTGATTTTTCAAATTGGTTTCTCTTGCAAGTAAATATTTTCAGAATTGATGAACGCTTATATATTACCTAGTTTATATAATGCAGGGCGTAGTTTTAAGTCATTGTCCATTACTCTTTGTTCCTACCTTACCCTTCTGGGGTGAAGTAATCGTATCTTTTCTTAGTAAAGAATAGCACGTCCTTCTGGTTAGTTTTTAAATCGCACAAGCAGCGTAGTGTTATTAATCGTATGTTAATACCAGTGTTTAAAGTCAGTGGTCTCGTCCACAATCAGTTTTGAATATTGTTTACGTAATTAGATATATCTAAATGTAGTTAACATCGTATAATTATACACTGTGAATTTTTATTCAGTTCTTCAGTGTAACGAACATTCACCGGTTACATTGCTTTTCATTACAAACATGCACGACCCATCAGAGAATCACGGGCACAGTGCCTTGAGTGAGAATTCGTGCACCATATCGTAGAGATAAAATTGAACTTAATATTGCAATGGTCTGTGGCCTTAAATTGGGTAAAAATATACTTGCGTTCAATGAGTTGAGTTTCCATGTTTTTTTTGTTACACCAGTCAAATGCCGGGAGGCACCTTGAATATAGGCCCTGACCGATACCTTCCCAAATCCTTTCATCTCCCCTATCCCGGCCTGAGCCTTAGATGCCTAAAGGCTATAAATACAATTAAGGTTCATTCAAAGAGTCACGGTAGCTCAGGCGGCAGCGCTTCTGGCTACGAAACGGGCGGGACACTGAAGAATCCCATGTCTGGGACTCTGAGGTGCACGTACCCTTCTATCAGATAGAGTACCAGAGTGTCGTTGGTATTCCTGGACACCTTAGGAAGTAAAGGCGGACGAGCGTGGGACTGATCGCTCCACCTCGTTTCGTGCCGTAGGGCGAGAATATGTGGAGCGCTACCTCCACATACGTTGTTCACTGCGCGTGCGTGTCACGCAGGGAATACTTTTACTTGCATTCATTATCTAGCATAATTACAATACCGAAGTCAGATATTCAATCTGTGCAAGAATGCTTCTGGAGATCGCATTGGCAACATTTTACATGTATCGTGTGTATCCTCAATATGTATCGTATGTTTTGTACGGACGACAAAACTTATATATATATATATATTTCCAGGGTATACAGTAGACCTTGTTCCATGTAACGTTCTTGTCTTCCAATCATTGTCCTGTGTCATTCTGAAAATTTTATTATGTTCCTGTTAGACTTGAATTTTCAATGTCTTTTGTATTTTCTAGGGCTCTCCTACGAAAGATGTATCCACAGAAGAATCGCCTAAAAAGAAGGAAAAGAAGAAGAAAGGTTTGAGAACACCATCTTTCCTGAAGAAGAAGAAAGACAAGAAGAAGTTAGCTGAAGCATAGAGGAAAAAACTATAAGGTAAGACATTTTCTGGTGTAGATATGAGAGTTTTACTAGGAATACTATGAACCGTGTGTGAAACTGTTACTTTATATTGAATCTGTTGGTGGGGACAAATGTCGCAGGAAATTTGCAAGCACCTAGGAACGTCGTTTGACCTCGGGTTTAGCCAATCTTCTTTTTATTACGTCTTTTTTATCGTCCAGAGAACCAAATCTTATTTGATGTCTATGATATAAACGAGTTTGGCTTTGTACTCGAACAACATACATATTTGCAATTATATATTTTAATATTAAGGTGACATTTCGTATCATCGAACTTAAAAAGTTCATTTTATATTCCATGTACTATATTTAAAATATACGGATATTAAATCACTTTATAGATACCCACCGAAAAATAAGAATAATTGTTTCAGTGTTTATTGCCAGAGATACGGAAGTAATTGGTTATAGGCAGATTACGACATCTAACATTTTGAAAAGTATGGTTTGTTTAAACCCAGATAATTCAAAGGATCACGAAAGTTTCCACAATAGGGTACTTATAAAATAAATTAATCTTAAAGAAGTAGTACCGTATTTGGACTACTGAATTTTAACAAGCTTTGCGCTCAAAATCCATTCTCAATCATTCAATACTTTGTGGAGAACATGCGTTTTTTTTTTCCTGATGAGATTTCGAATTACTACTGCTACTGAATACTACTATGGGTTTATTCAATAAATGCACTGGGTATCAGTACTTACGTGTTCATTTCACATTCTTACACTTCACGTTACAACATTACAGAACGCAAGAATGCTTAATACGTACTTTCAACTACTTAAACGGTGAGGCATCGATCAAAAGGTGGCGCTCACCCTAGTTTATTACTCACAGGAACCAATGAAATTAAAATGCACACACACGTGACCACGTAATACACTTCAATCAACAGATAGCCCTCAGACATTGTAAAGGCTAATTCACACATACGGTGCCGTGCCGTTTCCTTGCCATGCTCCGTCCGTGCCATGACCCCGACCATTCACACACAGGATGCCGTTCCCATGCCGTGCTGCTACACCAGTTCCAATGATGGATTGCAAGAAGGAAGATGTTATTGCGACCGACTATCCTGATAGATTTTTTCAGGGCTTTTCCTCAATCACAGCAGGCAAATGCCGGGATGGCACCTTCAACATAGGCCCTGGTTGGCATCTTTCCGAATCATTTTCTCTCTCCTTTGCCGGTCTGAGCCTTAGGTGCCTAAAGGTCAGAAATAAAAATCAGTTCAGGCATTGTAAAGGACGCCTTAACGATGGGCGCCAAATATGTAAAGGAGTAGGCTACTAGGCAAATATATGTTGATAAGTTTTACTTTATTTTGGGACACCCTGTTACTTCTCTTAATTTACCACTTACTTACTCTTTTTTGTCAAATGCCTTAAATGTATAAAGCTTCTTTGCTCTTGAAGTCTAAGAGCAGCTCAAAGATATACTTACACCTTCGAGTCCGATATACGAACTGAACTTCGCTGTTACAACTGCTTATATAGATTTTTACGTGCGTAACGACACAGTTGTACATACACTTTATAATATAATTCCTTCCATAAAGAGCCAATCCAAAATTACGTACATTCGTATCCAAATCAACATAAAAGTTCTCACAGATACTAAATCAATACATTCCTTCGTGGATATGTAGTTGTTCTTTGGCGTCTTAACCGAGACTGAGTTGTAATGAGATTTATCCCTTAAGTTTACATGTTGCATGATATTCGGTTTGAAATTAACAATATATATAATCAAAGTTTAAACGTTTCTAACTTGTGTAAATAACTATCAAACCTGCAGGGCTTGTAACTTATATTTTTACTGACATATGAGCTGTTATATCCCTGTGAGAACAGTACATGCGTTGAGCCAGGTTACCTATTGGCAGTGAATTTCAAATTCAATTTCCCGGATGGAACTTCGTGATTGCTGATTCAAAAATTTGATTTCTTCATCTACAAATAACTCGCGTAATGTGACAAGATATTTGTCCTTATGTGTAATTTGTTTCTACATGACCTTGTACATGCTAACTACCCTTTCTAATTGACACGTCTGTGTTACAGAAAGCATATATGTAGTATATGTAATTTTTCTTTCTTTCATTACAGACACTGCCAGGTGAATTTAACTACTAATGTCATCCCCTTTTTTAATAAAATAAGTAATTAAAAAATGAAAAGAAATGAAGACTGCCACTCTGCAACTAATTGTATAGTCGCTGATACTTGGTTAGTGTGTTCCACTTGCTAATATATTTGCAAAAAAAAATAAAATATATATAAAATACAAAAATAATAGAATTTTTAAAGAAGAAAAAATGCTTGCGAAAACGTATAGTGGGATTAAGCCCTGCATGTGTGTCTGAAGACATTCAACAAGAAAAGCGTGTGACAACAAGTCAAGATGTTACAGGAAGATCCAGAAAGTGTGTCTTTACTCTTAAAGGTTAAACTAACAAGGAGTGCGTTCTTGCATTAACACCGTAGTTGTCATGTTTTTTCTTGAAAGACTTTGTCCAGAAGCAACTGTAATTTGTTACCTTCAGTTTTATTTTTCAGAGAAACTGACAAAAAGTGCTGATATGAAATGTGTGCTTTTTTTTTTCTTGTACAGACTATATTTTGTGCATGGGTAACAGTAATACTATGTGCTAATAATACAAAATGGGATGTCTATATAATAGATTTGATCGTTCAATTGTGGTTCATTAAAAAAAAAGCGATCCTCCCCGCTGCCCCAAAATGCTTTTTACATTTTTTGAAATCTTTGTAGAATAGTCTATATATGTATGTTTTATACGACGATATTTTAACAGCACGTGTGGAATTATTTACTATGTAAAAAAATTTTTCCATGGAGAACAAAAATAAAAGGAAAAATACTCCTCCTGATGAAGTTCTTTGGTGCACAAAGTTATTTTGGGGATTTTTTTTTCTTTTTAAAGGAAAATAAATGTAATTCGTAAGCTTTATAATGTTCTAGCAAGATATATTTTATAGGTTATAACGATAAAGAAGAAGAAAAAAAAATGCTTTTTGTTGTGATGCAGGCGTATCGTGAGATTATAGATGGTTATGTAAAAGATTACAGATTTAAGGTTTTTTTTGTTTTTTTTGATGTGATGAAATCTCTAATGGTTGTCAAAGAACATCTCAGAAAAGTCTGCATCATCGCTTTTTGTTGTTACGAAAATAAAACACAGCTGCTGTCGGATTTGTTATTGTATGCCATCGATGTTTTATGAGCTTTCATGTAGTGAATTTTTATAGGTCAGTAGTGTAAAACTAGTGTATTCTTTAAAGAGAAGATGAAAAATACTATGTAATGTTTTACAGTTTAAAAAAAAAAAGAAAAAGAAAAATTTCACTAGAAGTATGAAGATTTTATAGAACATTAATTGTTCTCTGAATCAGGTATAGTGTTCTTGTAAGATGGTGCTCACTATTTAGAAATTTAAAGTCAATAATTATGTTTATAATCTTAAACTTTCACTAGATTGTTTTTTTGTAATCGGCTAAAGAAGCTATAAAAACTTTTCGACAAATGAAAATGTAAATACTCAACAAACAAACTACAGTCCTTGTGTAATTGTTAAAAAAAAACTAAAGAAAATAGACATAATGGTGTGCACCAGCTTGCAAGTTTCCACTGTGCCTGCTTCACTAGGTTTAAATAAAGTGTCTTACCTTGTTAATTGTGGGTATGCTGTTTGATTCATGTTGTTAACTTGCTTCCTAGTGATCGCTGAGACACAAAACCATAATCAAGGCAGTTGCATAGTGCAAAAAAACAAACAAAAGAATTTATTAATTAATATGGTTATTAAAAAGTAGTTTCTCACAGGAATTTTCGTAAGTGGTAAAAGGAGAGCTAACGAAAACTTACTTTCCCTCTATAGATACTTTTTTTTTCCAAACAAGAAACCTTTGATAATGTCATTTGTAATATTACTAATGAATGTATTCCACAGTTTTCATTATTAGGAAATTGTGGGATGTTAATGTGATTCTCTTTTTCACTTAATCCTATCCATTCTTGTGCATATTAAAAAAAAAAAAACAATGCACCAGTGACAGGAAGTGTGGAAGAAGGTTTCGGTAAATGTATAGAGAAGAATGTACCGCAACTGGTAGGAACGTCTTTGTTTTGGAAATTTGTAACAATAGATGACAGCATTCGTTGAGCGGTTTCTGTGCCACAAAAAGTTTTAGCTTCGATTTGCCACATTGAATTCTATTGTAGTTCTTCCTACGAAGCTCCTTTTTGGAGATTAAATATTTTACATTTTCTTTTATTTAGTTTCACGTATGAGATTGGTCCAATTCTGATAAGTTTGTTTCCGTGGTTCCTATCTATTGTAACTTCCGTGAAGTTCCTATCGCGTTAGTGTAGATCCTCCAAAATGTTTCTTTTGAGCTGAAAATTCTAATACTATATATTGATGTAATGCCTGTAAAAAGTTCCTAGTTCTTACTATAGAACTTCAGACGTGGGAAGTCGAAATCTTTTTCTTTTTTAGTACACAACAATGAATTTTATTTGGTAATAATGGATTACTGTTGGAAGTCATGTGGTTAATTTTATGGACATTGTACAGTGGTTTCAGCTTTGTAAACATTTATCTTGGCGCGATTGTAGGTAATTTTGGTTTAAAAATAAGATTCTAATAGACACAAAGTACAAATAAATAACAGTGGATTTCTTGTTTTATGTTTGTGGATCAGATAATTCTGCTGCACTAAATTAGTGTAGCTTGTCTAGTTCTTTTTGTTTCTAAGGAAATTGTATTATTTACGTAACATATAAAAACCTAGTCGTCCATCGTAGCTTAGACCGCGCTAAGCCAAACGTGCAAGTTTACGTAATGCAATCGGGGAAAAGAATTTTCTGTACCAGCCGGTGGTGATGTGATGGTCGTTTGGGGCATCTTATCTCACTTTCATCAAGTATTTTGTGCACTTCAAGAACAAGCTTTCGATAAAAAGAAAAAAAGTTCATACTTATCTTTGTTTTAAGGTGTAGGTAGTACATATTATTACTCAAGCAGGTATTATTTTAACGCAAGACGGAATGTGTTGAAAGGCAGAACATGAATTGACAAATGCTGACATCGGTGACGATGTTCCAATAAAAAAACAAAATTGTACAAATATTACTATTCTTTCTTCGATTTCCTGTCCTGTTAAGAATATTTGCTTCAAACAAAAAGTAAATTGTGATTTATTACTAATTAACAAGAATGAAATAGGAATATGTAACGAATAAATGCAAAGCTAAAGTGATTTATTAAAAAAAAAAATTTCTTTGATATTTATATTTTAAAAAGTTTTCTCAGCATGCCAAATGAACGTTTCCAATCATGTATTGAAGAATTATTGCTAACTCTCACAAACACACACACAAAAAAAAGTTTCACTTTACTATCTTTAAACGTCACAGTGGTTACTGCTTTTGCAGTAGTTTTCTGTATAAAGGATTTTTTTAATAAAAGAAATAAGTAATGGTTCTTAATACTGTTTACTGTCATCTTTGTATTTCTGTTGTTGCAACTGAACTTTTTTCTTTTTTTCACGGGAAAAATAATTATGTACAATAAACTCTGTCCAATAAAAAGTAAAGGCAGTTGTCCATAACGGTTACTGCAGTTTTAATACGTTAAAGAATTTAAAGGTTGTTTTAAACTAGTTTTCATTTCTTGAGACGTATATTTATTATTTAACCTTTCTACTGTTAAGGTGTGTGATTACTTCCTCTGATGACTGCCAAACAGAAATGAATCCTTATCCGTTTACCTAATGTTTAATTGGATTGTCACTACATAAAATTTTGTTAATTATTATTTCGATTGCAGACATTTAAAGCAATTTTTGGTTCTCAGACTCTTAGTAAGAAATGAATTTCAATTTATTTTATGGTGTTTAGGCACCCAAGGCTCAGCCTGGGATAGGGTATGGGGAAAGGATGCGGCTGGGGCTTAATTTGAAGGTACTTTCCCGGCATTTTCCTGATGTGACTTAGGGGAAAAAAGTCAGGATCGTCGGTCGTTGGGAATGAACCAAGAACCTCCCGATTGCAAAGGCAACAACAAACGCTCTACCACTGAGCCACGGCTGCTCGGTGTTCGTAAGGAATGTTCTGTTAAGGTATGACATTGTAGGTACTGTACTTTCTCCAAACACTGCTAGACACAGGCTGGATGCAAGTCGTCCTGAACAAAGCTACATAACCTGCTGTATAGAAATAAACTTGTTTATCTGCTTATCACTCAATATTTTATACCAGTAGCTTATGTACAAGTTATTGCCCAATAGAAATACAACAGTGTTATACACAAAGGGGTGCATTTTGCTATTGCAGTCACCACTAAGGGTGACAACGTATTAGCAAGAATATTCAACATATTCGGATGCTTTGGCAGGTAATGTAGTATTCTGTAATACCAACTGTTATGCGGAGTCCATTTATACCCCAACCTACATTTTATTTTATTTTTATCAATGTATTTTTTATATCATGAATAGGCTGTTATAAGCGTTAGAAATACTAAATTTGACACATTAGGTCCAGATGGACCTCCCTTAGCAGAAGAAAGGTTAAAGAAATTCTGCGAAAGAGAAAAATTAGAAGAAACTCCCTCCTATTGACGAATATTTACGTGTTGGACATTATTTCGAAATTGTGAATGTTTTTGTGCAGTTTTGCTTTTCTTGTAGACTGTCAAATTCGAACCATTTTACACTGAAGAGGCAAAAGTCATGGGATACCTACCTAATAACGTATGGGACCCCATTGATCACATCGAAGTGCACCAACTCGACGTGGCAGGGACGTGATAAGTTGCTGGTAGTCCGCTGGAGGAATGTGCAGCTATGCAGTCTCGATTGCTGTCCACAATTCGCTGGTTGATGCAGGTGGAGAATCCTGGGCACAAATAGCCTGTTCGATCTCACATTTGCTCGATAGGGTTCATGTTCATGTCCGGCGATCTACGGGGTCAAATCATGTGTTGGAAGTTGCCAGAATGTTCCTCAAACCAGTTGCGCACCATTGCGGCTTGGTGACATGATGCATCATAATCCTGGAAAATCCCATTGTTGCCAGGGTACACCAAGTCCATAAAGGGCTGGAGATAGTCACCAAGCAGCTGAACATAAAACTGACAGGTCAGTGTCATTCAAACGGAGCAGAGGACCCAAACCATGCCAGGAAACATGCCCCACACCATGACGGAGCCACCACAAGCTTGTACAGTGCCTTCTTGTGTACAACTTGGGTCTATAGCCTCATGAAATCTGCGTCACACCCTCACCCTACCATCCGCGCGTACCAATTGGAAACAGGACTCATCTGACCACGTTGTCAGTCCACTAAGGCCCAATCCACGTGTTTTCGAGCCCATGTGAATCTCCGCCGCAGATGTTTCGACTTCGATAACCCATGGAGACCCAATTACACTGTTGACCTCTGAGACACGTTTCTGGGAAGGCCTACATTGATTCCTGCTGTTTAATCACGCACTGTTGCGTGTCCGTTTCCGCGGACGAGTCTGCCCAGACGTTGCTGGTCGCGGTACTCAAGGACACTGTGGATCGAGTAAAGTTCAATGTCCGGACGACTTCCGAAATCGAATGCCCCATTCGTCTAGCATCAACTATCATCCCGCGCTCAAATGCCGATAATTCCCGTCGGGTTGGCATCATCATGGTACACGACGTTTCACTACACACACACACACACACAAGTCCAACTGACCAGATTACAATTGCTTAGCTCCGTTCGACCGGTTTACAGCGCCGTCAACTAGTTCCCACTTTCCCATGACTTTTGGCACTTCAGTGTATAGTATCGATGAATCACATGCTGGTGTATGCGGCCTCTCGTGGGCCACTCAACTAGTGAAACAACATGAATTCGCCAGGTTTTGAGAAAAAGAAACGAGCTGATAGACGACTTGTCATCGTGTCGGATAAAATGGTGCTTATGCTTTATGTAAAATTTCCTAGAGAAACTCAGTGTTCGGCAACAATGTCTACTAGTCTTTATTTACTTTTCCTTGTGTTGTATCGTCCACCATTCCAACTTTAGACGTGTGGAACTATTGTGTTCAGCACTACAGCGATTTCGGATTCATTAAGACCCTAAAATAATTTGTTTTTTCCAGTACTATGTATGCTATCTGGTAAGGAAAATTGACGAGGTGTGCCCCTGTACTGACAATAAAAGAACAAAAAAAAAATATTTTTAAAGACTGAGGGCTGCTTTGCTTGCAAGTAGAGTAAGTATTCAGTTGAAACATGTTTTTTGTTGTTTTTTTTCTACATGTTTAAATTGGCTACTCACCCAAATCGCAAGCTTGCACGAAAATCAGCCTATACTTTTCTTAAACAATTCGTACTAAAAAGTTAAAAAAGAAAATCTTTGTGCATCGCTAAAAAGAAAAGCATGAGGCGCTCTCTGTTACTTTATAAATTCTTGAATTGGCGCGCCCTATGCTTTTCTTACTAGTCATGCATAAACAAAATTTATTTTTTTACTTTTCAGTAGTACAAATTGTTTAAGAAAAGTATGTCTTTAAAAAGATTTTTTTTTTCAGTTATGTCGGTGTTCGGATACTTTTTCTCAAGCTGTTTTGTGATTCAAATCCTAAAGTGTTCTGCAACCAGTCTTAATGCAACATTGTTGCAGGATAGTATATATTTTAGGATAAAGAAGTCCATATTAAAATATGCTTTTAAAATATATGGAAGTAACAATAGAATATTGTATTGTCACCCGACTTACGTCGCTATGCAAACTTTCAACATCCTATGACGTCGGGAAATGATTTAAATTAACGTTGCAACATTTGAAGACACCACGAACCATTGTGAACGCAAATCGCTAGTTTTATTGAGAAACCATCGACATTGCCATCTTTATGCTTTTGTCCAGTCTGCTAGTTCACATCAATCTTGTACAGCTAATGGGCAAAAGTTTTGACGCATGTAAACGATGGACCATTTGAGTAACTATGGACTTCCCGTCACGCTGATATGAGTACAATGCAGTTTAAAATCTACGAACATCCATGCCCCAGGCGGGATTCGAACCACATGGCTACTGAGCTCGGCTTTTGACATGCTTGCAATAAATATGAAATATTGTATAAATTTGTTGTCTTTCAGAGATACACAATAACACGACGTACTTTTGTGGAAATTTTTGTCCTGCTATTGAAAGCTGATATTTGAAATAAAAAAAAAAAAAAAACTTTTCGTTGACAAAAAGAAGGTAACAAAAATTTCACCAAGTTACATGGTTCCCTTGTTTTATCTCGGAGAGGGATATTTTTGCAAGCCACCTTCACGGATTCTACACGCAGGAGGAACACCTGTAAATTTGAGAAATATTCTTTAACGACATGCGTCAAATCTTTAGTCTATAGCTGTACCAGCACATCAATACCTACCTTGAAACTAGTCGCTTAAAACATTGTCACTAAAATTGCAGTTATCGAGAAAAGCATAGAGTTAGGAAGAAAATAGAACATACATGACGTCACATGAAGCCAAATTACGGTTCATCGGCAGCCATCTTGAGGCCCCATTAGAATCCCTCTATACCGAGTACTGTGAGGATTGCCTTTTTCGATAGGAGGATGAGTGCACCTCAGAGAGGCAATACTCGGAAAAGGGTCTCTAAATATGGGGCCAGTTAATATGGCCGAAATGCCTCGTCCCTTCAGTCTCTTGGCTTCATCCCCTCTCCAACAAAACAGCCTAAGGTCCCCTCTGTTTACAAATATATTCCTAACTCTATGGAGAAAAGTCACGATTTCAAGCTCCTTAGTCCTTTTAATTGAAGGTATATCCAGAAAAAATGAATACCCAGGTAGGAAAAACGATATGCAGTGTTTCATTTGTAGCGGGGGATGGTTTCCCCCTCTCCGCAAAAATTATCCCTGGCTCTGTTTACAGATATATACCTCTAGCCTGGGATATGGACGAACCCAAAATACTGTGTAACACATCTCACTAATTCTTCCCCTCTCTGGAAATTGTACAAATCGAACACTACGTCACACCAGAATATTGTTGTCTTTTCTGAGAAAGGAAAAAGAACGATCCCAAAGAGATAGAAAAGGAAAATTTCCCATCCCTAAAACTGAAAATGTTATAAAGCTTTTTTAAAAAATCTTTGGGGTCCTGTAGATCAGTGTGC
>JAGDQP010032267.1:8952-21422 GCA_022664845.1 Lepisma saccharinum
GCTTCAAAAAATGTTAACATGTCAACTGAAGACCTCCCACGACCTGGCCGTCCTTCGACAACCCCAAATGAGAAAAACAGAGTAACAGACCATTAATGAAAATGATCGGAAAATTAAAAAAAAAAAAAAAAAAAAAGGTAAATGTCAGCGAGTATTCTCACAAGATTTGGTAATGAGACGGTTATCCGCTAATTTTGTGCCTCTAGTGCTAACTCACGAGCAGAAAGACAAACGCGTGTTGGCCGCGACTTAAAGCATGAACTGCATAGTGATCCAAACTTCCTTGCAGATTTTTAACTACGAGGTGAGTCTGATCCACGGGGTGGGGGAGATAAAGTTCAAAAAGTCGCAGGACGCTTAGATTAGGAGCATACGCCAACACCAAGAACAAAAAGCTCGACACAGACTGACTACTTTGCAAATTGACGCGGAAAAACTTAAAGCTAACGACGCCTGGGGGCACGATCTGTAACTACAACACGTACGCGCGCTATGTTGCCATTCTGGTTATTGTGTAGCACCCGTCGTATGTGCTGCAAACATCATGTTTATCACGACTCGGTGATAACAAATAAACCGGCGCAGTGTCAGAAAAACTTATACCTCGTTGGCAGCACTAACAACCCAGAAATATCACATTTTGAACTCCAAATATCAACCGTATTGATACGAAACGTCCAAAAATTTAAGCTTATATCCATGCATCGCTTCTGATCTATCAAGTATGCATTTTGTTTACAATTTAAGAAATCACGTTTGAGCTAATTATTTATACAGTAGAGTCCCGATTAACCGAATCGCGATGCATTAAAAAAAATAATTGCAGTTTTGCAGATGCTACACTTGACTTATACCCTTAATTATGAATGAATTATTAGAAAAATCCTTACTGCTCAGTAAAAATAAAGTACAGTAGTAAATATATACACTTTACTTATAATTTAAATACAGTATAGTATGAAGCATGTACTTTTACGCAAAATAACGAAAATACCGTAAAGCGTATTGTACTTACATTGTAGCAGTAGGCCTGTTTGAAAAATTGTTCAGTTTACTTTAAAATAAATTGTTCTTTCAGCATGTAGTACAGTACTACAGTTTGGAACTCACTTTATAATTTAAGCTTTAACCGAATCACCCTTGATCCTATCAAATTCGGTTAAACGAGACTCTAGTGCATGTTTATTCGTGGAGTCAGGAACATGTGTCAAGTTCGTCCTCATATTACAGAGCCACCCATAAGAAAACATATCCTTTATACACATTTATTTCTTTACTAGAAACTCTTCAGAGGAAAATAGATCAAATAATGTAAATTCAATCAGAACCTTAGTCAAGGTCATGATCCTGGTATCAGAAGCGATAACTCCATGTCCCACAATTAAAAATATCCATAGTACTCTGGCTGTTAGGTGGTCCCAAACAATTCTTTCACCAAACAAAGCCGAACTAAATCATTAACTCATGTATGCATAGTTTAAATTTAGTCCCTGACATAGTAAGAATGATCCTTGTTCGTACTAATACCACGTACGTTACTCACGAATGTCACATACTTCAAAAGTGAGTTATTCTACGATACACAAAGAAATCGAATCAAACACTATAGCTACGTCAAATCTCTGAGATTGAAGCACAGCAAACCTGTAACGGAACTTCCACTTACTAAAAATACAAGTAATTCGCAATATTAGCCACTTATGTTACACGGCGTTGAAGCTACATCTGATGTTAGTTACTTTTCTCATCTCGGATGCGTAGAATGCAGAATGTGATGTAAAATGAATGGGGCCGACAATGCAAGGTCAGTGTACAAAAGCGTATGTATCCTTGCACTTAGATCACCTATTATTTTGGCGTCACATTTTGCATTCTAGGCGTACAAAATACGGGAAGAAATACATTTGAAGCAGTTTCAATTCTGTAAAACAGAAGTAGTTAATATAAAGAATTAATATGTTGAGTTTTATGGATATACGAAAAATTGGAAAAGTAAATAACGGCGTCAAATAAGATTTTTCAAACGAAAATCCATTAAAAAATACAGAGCTGACCTGCAGGATTCTGATATACAAAGAAGTGTTTGCTGGTTTCTCTCATGTACATATATAATTTATAAGTAGAAAAGGAACGTCTTACTGAGACGCCACGTGAAACCCGAACAAGGTATGCCTTAATCATTGACACTGCACATATGGTAACCTTGTGGGGATTCGATACAGAACGGCGAAGAATCCCGAAACTACAAAACTACACACATACAAGCGGGTAGATGTATGGATGCCCACTCTCAATATCGGAACCCCACAAGGTACTCCTTGATTCTACTAAAATGACAGTTCAATACACTGAGTTTTGGAGTGGAGAGATTACCGTCTCCCATGGCTTGTTATTACGAGCTACAAATGATTACTAGGTTTATATATGTCAATAAGATTAATTCGATTACATCAAATATTCACGGTATTACTTATATGGTATGGCACTACGTTTTGTTATGTCACAAAATTCGATAGCCGAAACCGTGGGTTCCCCAGTAACCCACAGGAATAAACTAAAGTGAATAACAGTTTAATGTATTGTGTATTCAACGTAAATCCAACACCATCTCAGATACTTGGTTTATTGCTTGTACCCATGGAGTATGTATTTTTTTCTTTTTCTCAGATTTTTTGACGCAGCGGGTTTTGTTCTATTAGCTTTCAAAACAGTCAAACCTTCCTGGTTTTTAATTTATAAAATATATCACTATTCATCACCGGTTACAGCTAGAGAAGGCTCATTTTAAAGCTCTTGCAACAAGCACCCGCTTGATGTCACCTGATAGAATTGAACAAAATTTAATTTCCTGGAAATTATTCCGAATGCTTCAAATATGTTTTTTTTTTTTTACCTTATATGTTGTTTACACTTTCTACAACTACTATGAAAATTATAATTTAGGACGAGAATGTGATCAGGAGAAAAAAAAATAATCTTGCCTTATGGCTGCAGAAGGAACAATGGTCATTGTCCACATTAAGAACTTTAGCGTTAGGCATCTATGGCTCAGACTGCTATAGCCATGGGGAAAGGATCGAAGAAGTCGGCCAGAGCCTAAGTTCAACGTGGCATCCCAATATTTGCCGGTGTGACTGACGAAAAACGCTGGGTCCACTTAATGAATATTTTATTAAGAACTAGATATACGGGATACTGCAAAATACCACCGACAAAACCGCTTCATGAGATTCCGTACATGAAAATAGGGGGGGGGGGGGAATGCTTTGTTGGGAAAATGAACTCCAGAGCTTGGTACATCCATCATCATGAACACCAGAACTGAGTCGACATGGTGCCCTCAGACTTCAAACCTGTTTTAACCAAAAATGTATATTCCCAATAGGTGCACCCAAAGGAAATAGGGATCTTCCAGACATTCTCCGGAATAAATGGAGCGAAATTAGTATGAATCAGACTTCTTCCCGTATCAGTACAAATGATAGATGTATCACCGCCATCTAACCTGGCAATGACAAGCCTCCCTTACCGTTATTGTTACTGTTTCACTTCAAACGTTCATTTAAATTAGTGTAAATCTTACTCCTTTTGTCATGCAACCGCGAATCATTTTGAAAAATCGTCCCGCAAAGGAAACCCGCTTGATATGTCGACCTGGTGCAAACGAATTGTTGTTACCTGAATGAAAGTGGTCCCATTCTTGCCTATTTCCACCCCACCTTTAATCCAGAGTTTCTGGGAATTCAAATTTTCCTTTGGGGAATCCCTTACACTCCCATTGCACAATTTTGGAATTGACATTTTGCGATAAAGCACGATCTCAAGTCTTATAGGCTGCCATGCGGCCACAGTTCTATTGTTGATAGTATTGGAAATATCAAAGTTCATTTTACCACACTTTCAGCTGCCTATAGCGCCAGAACGAAGCACTTGTGCACCCTCGATGGCCTATGCTGTTCCATTCGTATTTTCGCGCCAGGAAACTGGTGAGGTGGATTTACTAGTATTATTATGCAACATCTTAAATATGGAGGAGCAAATCTATCCGGTTCCTGTTAACAATCGAACCGGGACCAGGATTCGTATCTTCTAAACTGAAGACTCTGATCTGGTTACTGGAACCGAGTACCCGAATCCGGTCCTTGGAACCAAGAATACTGACCATCGAATCAGACACCCGGATGTGGATCTTAGAACCGATCACCTAGACCGGAATCTTGGAACCAGATCCAAGGTTCTGATCCGGGCATTCCATTCGATTCCTTGGTTCCAAGTACCAGGTTCGGTTCCTCAGTTCACATTTCCAAGAAACGAATCCGTATAGGAATTACAAGATTCGGTCACCCAGTTCCAATGCTGTCAGAAAACTGAATTCATTGGGTTATCCCTATTTTATACTAGTTCGTAATAAAATATTCTTAATGCGGACCAATGGTTTTTCCTCCGGTCTTGTAAGTCCCTGATACGCCTATTCGTGTTTAGGTACGCGCAGTGCTGACCACACAGCCGTTACTCAGGTGGATGTACAACCAAACACGGACAGATGGCGTTGAGGCAGGCTCAGGGCCTACAGGCCTGTTACGCCGGTTTTTTTTTAATGGTTTTTCCTTAGCAACACCAGGCAAGTATCGGGATTGTACCCAGAACTTAGGCTCTGGCCGACTTCGCGTATCCTTTCCTCTATCTTAATACCAGCCTGACCAGTAATGTTTAACGTTAAAGGCCATAAATAAAATTGAAATTCTTAAAGTATACCATAAGTGCCTTCCCTCCGCAAGCTATGACAATAATTTTTATCTCGCGATACCATCATAATAATTTTCATAGTGGCTGTATGGAAGTTTGAACAACAAATAAAGAGTTTTTTGAAAATTTGAGACGTCCGATTTTGAGAAAAACAAATTAAAAAATTTCGGGAAACAAAATTTTGTACAATTCTATTAAGTGATATATCAAACGAAAGCGTGTTACAAGAGTTTTAAAATGAGCAGTCCACGAGCTCTAACCACTGATAAGTAATCAGAAATTTTGTACATTAAAAACCAGGAAAATTTTACTGGTTTGGCGGGTTTTTAAACGCTAACAGAACAAAAACAGCGTCAAAAAATCTTTTTAGCTCAGGATATCTACCTTCACAAGCCTATTACTTTTCCAAATTTTCTTCTTATACACGAAACCCACAAACGCAACCGAACTACCAAAATAAAGTAATACCGGACCATTATTTCAGCTTATCACTATCTACAGATATGGTTCCTGTGCATTTTAAATATACAACTCAGCAGCAGCTTTTCCAAGTTAATTATATACCTCACTGGAACAGGTATTAAACATAGACGAAAGTTAATTGTTGACCCTTGTACACAAGAACTCCATAGTTCTTTCATCCAAGTTAGAACGCATTTGTTCCTAAAAGAATTAGTGTACACTAATGTGAAGGAATAATTGAGTTCAATGGTCTTGTGAGGAGCAAAATTCTACACTGTGCACAAATTTAAAACCTTAGAATTTATCATGTCAACTTTTTTATCTTAAGACAGTTTGGAGTTGATCCTTCTCTCTCAACAAAGAAAGCAAATCCAAAGAGCAACACTAAATGAGCTACATACGGCCGTAAATTAGTTTTCCATGATAACTTACTTGTCTGCTTAACTAAGGTTCAGTTTAGCTACTTCCGTCAGAACTATAAACAACTAAAATCCTATGTCCTAATTTCGTAGTCATGAAAGACAATGAAATGTGTGGGAAATACCAAATGCAAGGCATAACATGGAAGTTCTCATGTGATCCCGAAGAGGCGTACAAAATCTATGCTTAAACGGGATAATAGTTAGTTCTCTCTTACAATACATTTGTAATGCATTTCAAACTACGTGTGACATTTAGTTTTTCTGGTGCTAAATGTGCTTTTTTTTATCATGCAAAATCATGGGGTGATGCAAGTTAAAAGAGATAGCACCTTCTACAGTGATCAACCGGAAAAAGGCCATGTTTAAGACGCGAAAGTAGTTTGTCCTTGTTTCTACAGTACGCAAAGGAATTTTAAATTATGTGATTTTCTCACTAAAATCAGACACTGATGTGAGTGAAAATACACAACAGAGAAGGGATCTGTATATCCTTCCACTCAGTCATCAAATGACTTTGCTTCAAAATCACAAGAAAAACCATGTTTTATATAAACTACATGATTTCCATTGTTTTCCTGACTAAAATCATCTCACCTTATGAATTTCTTTTAAAAAGAGCGAAAATCACTTAATTCCAACTACACTGCATTCCATGTGTAGGAATAACCATTGTCGTTTTAAACACGGTGACCCGCCGTTATAGACAAGCGGAGAGTCATTCCACTAAGCCACTCCATAACCCCAACCCCCGAAAAGCTCATTCAATTTTTATTCCATGGAATTTGTTGTCTCACAGGCATCCTAACTGTGTTTAAAACAGCAACAGTGGTTATTCCTGATCATTTATAGAATACAATACAGTTGGAAGAACTTGATTTTCATTCCTTTTGAAGAAAAATTAAGAGATATATGATTTTAGCCAGAAAAACAATGATGATCAGCTGAATTAAAACTGCACTGCGTACCTTTCTGTCCATCAGCCCATCTTGAGTTCCACAATAAGGGCATGCTTTTGTTATTATCCACGATGTTTAGTAGGTTTCCTGGCTATAGGATCATAAAACGTACCATACTGAGGTGATTCCAATGCTCTATGGCACAAGCAGCTAAACTGCAGCATTACCAAAAGGACTCCTATTGCGGCTAAAACATATAACATTAGGCTTTTATTGGTATTCCCCACGCATTATAGTAGCTTTTATGACTACCAGAACGTAAAACGTAGCTCTTTGATGTGTTTACCGGGATATATAGTAGAAGTACCCTTCTGGTATTGTCAACTGAAAAAGATGTTCAAGACTATTCCATTGGTCGACAGTCTAAATAATGATAAAATGAAAACTTATGTCCCTGAAAGAAAGCAAAAAAAAAAAAAAAGGCCTTGTCGAGGCAAGAAAGCTATCCGAATTATATTAGATTTCAACATACGTTAAAGACTGCATTATAGAGCGAATTAACCATCATCCTAAAAACAAACGCGTATTCACAATAATAATTTAAGCATATAAGTACTCTGAAGCGGGTAAGAGCGCAAAACGTTACTACTTTCTGCGAAAAACATTAGCCACAAAATTAATCTTACATAGTGTACAAGGGTGCTATAATGCGTCTTTAACTATCACCGAAACAACTATATAAGAGAAAAATGATCATTTTCTACATCTGTCCTTTCCTACTGGAGATGCCTGGAAATGTTACACTTTGCTACAGCCTTGAAACACACTCATAGATCTAATACAGGACAACATGCTCAAGGGAGAAAGTTTCTCCTTGGACTTAAAAACCCTTGCACATAATGTTCTAAAATCGCTATTTTGCGTGATGCGTCTGACATACATGGTTATAGCAAGGCAAAACGTACCAACATCCGGCATCTCTATTAGGAAACTACAGAATAACTAGTATAAAGAATTGAGAAAAAATATAGATCATTGCAGAACGACCTTCACTAATGCTACTAAATCATGAAAACAGCTCTTATGCCAATAAGGGAATGGTAAAAACGCCCTACAGTTACCTCGAAAGCAATAAAGCGCTAAATTTCTTCTAAAATACGAAATAGTTTACTTCAACTATATTTGACACAAAATGCACCTATGTATCAAGGTTTACACGCACTGACCAAATTTTCATGTGAAACATCAGATGATTATCTATTTAAAATGCCATTGTTCGGTCTTTTTACAAAGCTACCAGAATGAGAATTTACCATACATAAAGAAAATAAGAAAGTTATTTTATTGATCTAGTTTAAAATGACAAATCTTTTACACTTAGGCCTACGCAACTAACAGCAACTATTGAAGTAATCCTAATCTGTTAACAAAGGCTAACCGGGGGGAAATGAGCAGGCCTATACCGTTTTCTTAGTTATGTTTGTGTGCAAAGCTGTCCGATTTACTGATGTGAACTTTGTACTGTCTTTACCTAGAAGTTTAGACAAACATGAATATATGGCAGCATTACAAACCTTACTATATAATACACAGATTCAAATGTACGTTGACAATGAGAATGGATGAAGTTTACGGGCTCTTCTTTTGTTGGACTGCACATTATCATCAAACACCTTTTCAGTAAAGTAATGAAAGTGAAATCACTGACAATAAAGTTCGTAACATACAGTCATCAGTTTTTTTAAATCATCTTTTACCACCAATTTCTTCACAACGAACGTTTGTTAATTCAGTTTATAAGTTTATTTTTTATAATCTCACTCATCACCAGCTTCGGCTCCCTTCCCTCCTGCACCCTCAGCTTCATCATCATCTTCCCCTTCGGCACCTTCACCTTCTTCATCAGATTCCTCTGCCATCGCATCTTCATCTTCCTCTGCTTCCGCCTCTTCTCCTTCACTCTCCATTTCTTCCTCCACAACAACAACACCGTCATCAGCGTCCTCTTCATCACTACCTTCCTCTCCTTCTAAGCCATTCTCAACTTCTATGTCTGGTACCAAATAATACTGCAAGGGATTGGGCCACATGTCATCTTTTATAACTTCGGCTATATCATCAGCAGAGGGATCACCATGGTCTGTGAACCACAAGAAAAATGTCTTCTGTTCTAACGGACGTTTCCTTCCTTTGCCAGCGGCCTTTTCCTTGCCTTTTTTCGTCAAATCGTTTCCCTCCTTCCACTTGATTGGAGTACTTTGTGAAGCTGGATTACCTGTTGATCCAAGGTGAAACTCTTTGGTCAGAACATCATTTTCAAAATACGGGTTTTCGTCGAAGAATAACTTGATTCTGTATCCAGACTTGATGTCTTCAAACTCTTCAACTTCCAACTTGGTCAGGTAATGCAAGCATTCTTCTTCATCTTCATCAAGGATTGCTGATATCTGGGGGTGGTTGACGAACGCAGTAACCCAGAAATTTGGTATCTTCTTAATAATATCATTCCTCTTCTCGAAATATGGCTTCCTCAACTTATTGTATTTCTGCTCGACCTTTAAAATTTCTTCACTGGCCTTTTCGTTTAATGCATCGATTTCATTTTGACACGCATCTATCTCTTCTAACGCCTTTTGTGTTTCTGCATCATAATCTCGCCCTTCTTCAACTTCCCCAGAAGCACCGGCTCCATCAACCTTCTTCACTTTCTTCGGAGTAGCGCCACTGGACGACATATCGAAAATATAAAATGGAACACCACGTACTCCTACACTTCAAGCTACTATATAATCCGTGCACAAAACTGAACAAGTCACTGTTCTTTTATACACTGGGTATTGTAGACACAATATTTCGTAGTTTAGAGCACGTTTTGCACACTACAGCCACAAGTTCAACGTTTAACGAGGGAAAACGTGGTCCGGCTTTCCTCTCTTTTTCAATAGGCACCTCTCAAACTGTGCGACTTCCTGCGTTCACTTGTTTTAGACGCAACGATGTTGCCAGTTACGTAAACAAACGAGACCAAATATCGTGATCAGAAATACCACTTACCAAGAATTCTTTGAAATTAGATGCTTAAAAAATAAATTGTAACGAGATTTTAACACAATATAAGAACAAAAATGATTGTTATATGTAATACGTAATGCAAAAAGGCAAAGATCGTAGTGAAGTACGAGAAGAAAACAGAATATTATTCAATCAGACAGTCAAAATTTTATTAAGACTTTCCAGTTTACCATGTTAGGGCCCATTTTCATGAAAGCTTAGGATGCTTGTGATTTGGGTGAATAGCCAATTGAAACACGTGGTATTTCATGGTGTAGTTTTATTACGTGGTGTAACGTGTGCTTCAATCGACTATTCATTTCCCACCCTCTCTACGCAAAAGAAATGTATTTAATCAAACAAGGCAGTCAAAATGGTCTCTGTAAATTCCAAAATAATATCTTCTCCCCACCCCTATTCCGACTTGAGTTCTATAGAGCAGAATCAAAATGTTAACAGTCGTGGGGGGCCATCGATTTGAATTTGCTTGGTTCGAATCACGCCAGGGCCATGGATGTTTGTGATTCTCGATAATAAGTACAATGTAATGAAGTCAAAAGTTGCTAGTATACACTTCAAGATCTAATAAAATATATAAATGATTAGAAAATAGTTAGGTACTTACTTTTAATATGATAAGAATGTAACTTGAAGTTCAGTTTCCACAGAATATCAACTATAAAATTCACAACAGCAAAAACAACCCGTTCGCTCACTATCAAAACGAAGTTAGGTAAAGAATAATGATACACCATCGGTTCCTGATACTTATATACATATAATAAGATCTCGAATTTTCTATGGCAACGAACTTTGTGTTCAAAATCATATAAATTATTTTAACTGTTCCCTACAAATGTAAAACAACAAAAAATTCATCATGTCCCTCTGCTTTCCACCAAAAATGGACGGGCAATAAACGCTCTGTTTTCAATTCAAGTTTCATCAATCTTCAAATTCTTCAACTGTTTTTTTCTTTAGATTTATCAAACAGACAGTTCAACAAATAAGGAATAATATCGCAAAATCTTAACAACCAACCTACTTTATTTCGGTACTTTCCAAAATGGTTATGTGAGTATTTATTCTAAAAGATTCCTTAAAGTTATAAACCGATCACCTTTACTCTTAATTCGATATACTCTTACTCAAAATGGATGGGCCATAAAATCTAACAATTTCAATTCAGTAGTATGTTAACCGTAATCAATGGATTGTCTTCACCGCTAATTCCTTCTGTTTGTGACTACAATGTCTAGGGCCTGTAATAAACCGCGTATTTTCTATTTATGATTCTTTAGAGTTATCTGTCGCAGAAGTAACAACAAAAAGACGATTTTAAAGAAAAAGACGAATTAATAATCAAGATTTCAAAATACCGTAAAATGGTTGAGTTACAAATAATACGTCCTCTTCTCTGACTGCTTAAAGTGCCTCACAAGAAGTGTTGGGTTAGGAACTAATTTTTTTACCTAGGTACAGGTACTAGGTACTGACCTTAAATTGTATCTATGTACAGGTACTAATAAATGAACCTAAGGTACTTTTTAGGTACTTAACCAAGTTGTTGCCAAACGGTGCTGGAAATTATATGAAGAACTGAGGGGATGCTCGTTGTCTAGAATGTTATTCCTATATGTTTACCTGTAATAATAATAATAGTAAACACTTATTATTAAGCCGGATAGGTTCATCTAAAGTGTGCTGTGTTATCTAAACCTTGTTTCATGCACCATTCTGTATATTAGGGGACTCCATAGTCTTAGGGCGTTGGACTCATGCCCGCGCGGTCCCGTTTCAACTCCTGGCTGGAGCACACCACTTTTTGGCGCCCACCCAAGCTCGAGAGGCAAACTGGAAGTCACGTGAATAAAGACGTAGACCACTTGGTCTAGAAAGCCCCTGATACGCCTGTTCGTGTTCAGGGTGACGCGCAGTGCTGACCCCACGCCCGTCACTCATGTGGACGCAGTTCCATCAACCGCAGACAGATGTCGTTGGGGCAAGCTCAGGACCTTTCGGTCTGTAACGGCAGTAGCTATTATTATCATAAAACTATACATTAATAATAGATACAGGAATGAAAACAACGGAAGGAGTCAGAAGCAGCAACAGGATAAGTAAATATTTCACCACGCTTTTAATTTACATATATTTTCCTTTTTTTCGAAAGTGTATTCGGTCGTGAACATGAGCGGCGACCATTTGTTTCTTGATGCTGTATATAGACTGGTAACGTAAAGCACCAACAAGTTTCGAGGAATCGTAGTACATAAAATAATAAGGAGAAAATCTTGGTTATGTAGGTGGAAATTCTGCCCGCCGAGTTTCGGAGTTATGCAAATGAACTCTAGAGGTTCAAATATACCAGAATTATTGTTATCTGCTTGGAAGTCACTTCGACTCACCTTTACTTCAGAACATTTCTGGGAACCTCTACTTCCTTTGGGGAATTCCTTGTGCAGTCAATGTTCGAATATGCATTTTTAATAGTTTTTTTGATAATAACTTACCGCATTAGCTCCACAATTAACTATATTGGAAATGTGAAGCTGTAAAATACACCTCCCACTCTTTCGGCAGCCTGTAGCTCCGAAACACAGCGGAATTTCCACCCAGATGATCAGAACTTTTTACATTCTTTTCTTTAGTTCACAATGGTTCGTGGTATCCTCAAATCCTGCAACGTTAATTTAGATCATTTCCCAACGCCATGCAATGATGAAAATTTGCACAGTGACGTGAGTCGGGTGACAGTACAATATTCTATTATTACTTTAATATATTTCTATATTTTAAAAATATATGTTAATATCTGGTGTAGTAAAAAGTAATCCATTATTTTTGCATAACATTGAAGGCTTGACTTACCATAGTTAGAATGATCCGATTT
>JAGDQP010032269.1:0-13968 GCA_022664845.1 Lepisma saccharinum
ATAAGTTTTTGCCGGTTTTTGTGGTAAAGAAAACACGTAATTTTCAAGAGAAATTAATTTTGTTTTATTCAAAATATTGGCCATCGGCTTCTACACATTTCGCCTATCTTTCAGGTAATTGATGCATACCATGCTAGAAAAACTGCTTATTTTTTTGCGGCAAACCATTCGTCGAGCCATTTTCCAACGTCTTCGAAATTGCTGAAGTGCTGCTCTGCGAGCGCGTGCCCCATTGATGCGAAGAGGTCATAGTCAGATGGCGCCAGGTCTGGGGAGTACGGCGGGTGCGGAAGGATGTCACATCCAACCGATTTCAAGGTGTCTTTCACTGGTTTTGCTGTGCGAGACGGCGCATTGTCGTGTAACACAATCACTTTGCCATGTCTTCGGGCCCATTCCGGTCGTCTTTCGATCAATGCGTGATTTAAATTAATCATTTGTAGGCGATAGCGTTGTGCATTAACGGTTTCGCCGGGCTTCAAGAGTTCATAATACACAATACCGCCCTGGTCCGACCAGACACAAAGCATGGTCTTCTTGCCGAAGCGATTTGGCCCTGGTGTTGAAGGACCGGCTTCGCCAGGTGAAAGCCACGATTTTTTCCGCTTCGGGTTTTCAAAATAAATCCATTTTTCGTCACAATTCGATACAAAAAGGATTTTCTTTCGTGACGTTGAATCAGCATTTCACAAGTGACTTTGCGATTTTCCATTTGACGTTCATTCAAATCGTGTGGGACCCATTTACCCAGTTTATTGATCTTCCCATTGCTCGTAAACGTCTGCTGATTGTTTCTTGTGACACTTTTAATGCTTTTGCCAATTGTTGTTGAGTTTGAGTTGGGTCATCCTCCAATAACACCTGCAATTGCTCGTTTTCGCACTTTTGTGGTCTACCAGAGCGCGCACTGTCTTTCACATGGAAATCACCACTTTTGAATTGTCGAAACCATGTCTCACATGTTCTAATCGATGGGGCGTGTTCACCATATATTTCTACCAGTACATGATGACTTTCAACAGCCATTTTCTTTTGATTAAATAAGAAAAGCAATGCGTGCCGCAAATGTTCTTTTTCAGGCACAAACTTCGACATGATCACTGAACGATAAAACAAAGACGCTAGTGTTTGGCGGACTCAACTTGTGTGTGTTTGTAATTTAATGTCAGACGAACAAAATGACGTATGTGTCAAATGAATACGCTGCGTACTTTTTGCTGGCGCCATCTCTTAGGTAAACCGGAAACTTCTTATGCATACACCTGGTAGTTATGAGTGCAGATACGAAAACATGTCAGAGGAAAAAGTGGCTGGAAATGATCGGTTTGCAATCTAAAGTAGTTGAATTTTCCAAATCGGACCATCCGTTTGGGATCCACACTGGTGGAGTGCCCAATGGGAATGAAAAATGCAACGTTGTCAGCCGTACTGTGATAATCGTAGGCATATTATGTAATGTAATAATGAAACGGAAAGCAAGGAAGAAGTATGCCGGAGGGAAGGAACAAGAATACTACACATTGCAATCATTACCGTAGTGGGGTTCAGGGGCGGGTAAGGGTAGAGGTGATGAAATTCGTAACGCGTTAAATGTTGAAAGTTGTAAATGTCATAACATGTGGGCCAAACGTCACAGGTGCGTTTCGGACAACAAAAGATAAAAGAACGTTACAATAAACATGGGTCCTACGCCGCCTCGTTTTCGAGATACAGGGTTGCCAACTTGGAATCCAAAATCGCCTCCTGACCAGGGGAATTGAAGACAAAGATGTGGACAAACGTCGGGAGGTTTTTCCTGACACCAAAAGAATCAATAAAGTCCTCTTGAGGTTGTCGAATTCCGGTGGCTGTAAGAGGTACAAGGTTACCAATGTGGAATCTACAATCAACATCTGACGATTGGAATTGACGAGAAAGACGTGGAACCCTTCGGTAGGTGATCTCTGAGAACATAACAAGCAAGAAAGTCCTCTTGCATTGTGTTCGAATTCCTGTGCTTGTAAGAAATACAGGGTTTTCAACTGTGTGAGGCATTATCGAGTGTCACCCCAAAATAATTTATGAAAAAGGCAAATGACAAATGTACGCTGGTAACCTGATACCTACGGGAGGGGACACGTGACCAAGTACACATCAGCAGTGTCGCACAAGCAATGTTGCCATTTCAACACAAACGCATAGTTTGTTAACTGGAACAGATACCTTTTATCACATGAAAAGATGTGGTATACGTAGTGAATGAAATTAAGCAAAAGTTGATTTTTCGGTGTTGCCAACTACGGACCATTTCCGCGCAGTAGATTTTGATAAAGTACCTTCTCCGTACACATCACAATTTTTTTCACACGCCTGCTCAGCGTTCTTCCCTTTGTCGTAATAATATTGCGAAATATAGCGCATATTCACATTATCGTTCTCCATTTTCACACCCAAACAACTTTCCAACCACTGCTCCAATCTCGCTGTTTATACACTCACAGTAACGCTCGAAGTGTCACCTTTCCATCGAGCGTTTAGTGGTGGGGCTGCGATCTTTGTTTCCTGAGGTATATGCAATTGACGCCATCTATCGGGGAAGCGCCACGAACTTTTTCCGAGACCCAACATGTGAGTGCCGCGTTTTTGAGGTAGCGTCACTCGAAGAACTACCGTTCTTCATTATGTGTATAAAGCATGACTCTCTTTATAAAAGTGTGGAAGTTTTCTCTCGCCTCTTAGACAAGATATTCCTAATAATTATCGGCGATCTTTATTAAATAGTATGTAGTAGAGAATGAACAAGTTGATGTAAGCTCTGCTTCCAAACTACAACAAATGATATTAGGAACTAGAACTATATGTAGTAGCACAACACAAGGTTATCCTAGAAAACACATGTCTTCATTTGATATTTCGACAAACATCCCTAAAATCGCAATACTCACTTCCAAATATTACGATCGTTATGATTCTTTCACATAAGTAATGTACCCATCTGAAACGCTACAAAACTCTAGTTGTAAATGTACTATTCATAATAATACAGAGCACACTTTTGGGTACCAAACAGAAACAATCATGGATTCTTGTAAACTCAAGAAGATATTCTCAATATCTTTGTCTTATACGAAATGTTAAGGAGAAAGAAAGAAGCCCGATTCTTCTCAGTAAGTTAATAGAACGTACGAGAAAACAAAAATTATGACACACTGAAAACTTTATATAGGGTGGTAATATTATTTGACGTCAAACTTTAAGAGATATTAGTGTATAAAAATAAATAAGAAAATACGTTCTGGTTGTCGGCGTGGAAATTCCGCCTTTTTTCGGAGCTACAGGCTGCCGAAAGGGTGAGAAATGTAGCCCTGTATTTTACAGCTTCAAATTTCCAACATTATTAATGGCAGAGCTGATGCGGCATGCTATCGTCAAAGACTTTAAACCTGATCTGTTAAAAATGCATATTCGAGCATTGGGTGCTCAAGGGATTCCCCAAGGGAAGTAGACGTTCACAAAAATTTTCTGAAGTTAAGGTACGTCGAAATGACATTAATTGAATGACTTCCCAGTAGATAACAATAATTCGTTTGAGACTTTTCTTCAGAGGATATCTGGGAATCGCCTACTTCCTTTGAGAAATCCCTTGCGCACTCACTGCACAATTTTGAAATATGCAACTTTAGATGGAACAATTTGAAGTCTTTGACGCTGCATCAGCTTTACCGTTAGTTGTAATGGATATTTGGAACTTTACAGTTCATTTGTCAGGAGCTTCAAAACTAGGCAAATTTCCACCCAGATGACTAAGATTTTCTCTTTATTATTTTATGTACTATTGTCTCTAGAAATTTGTCGGTGCATCACGTTACCACCCTGTATACAGCATCAAAAATCAAATGGGCACCACTCTTGCTCAACACTGAATGCCTTTTCGAAAAAAAAAGCGTACAGTATACGTAAATTAAAAACATTGTGAAAGATTTACTTAGGGCTACGCGAAAGAAAGACATTTCTATTAATAATTTATCATTTTAGTATTTAAATTCCTGCATTTTCTGACTCCTTCCTTTGTTTTTATTCTTGTATCTAATATTAATATACAAGATGCTGCATGCAAATGTCCGTATATTCTGACAAGGGTTAGAACACTTTGGCTGAACTTATCCTGCTAAATAATAAACATTCATTATTATTATTATTGGTAACGATATAGGAGTGATATTCTAGTCAACCAGCATGCCCTTAGTTCTTGATATCATTTCCATCACTATTTAGCAATAACTGGGTCAAGTACCTAAAAATACTTTAGGTACACTGATCAGTACCTGTGCCTAGGTACAATTTAAGGTCAGTACCTAGCATCTGTACCTAGGTACAATTTTAGGTCAGTACCTAGGTACAGGAAACAAGTACCTAACCCAATGGTTCCGTTGTTGGTATTCAGTTGTTGATATATGGTCGCTGCTAGTATGGTATGGACTGAAATTATAAAATTGTATAATTTAAATTGAGAAAACACTATATTATATGAGGCTTAATAAAAACGTTACACCTTAATAAATGATGCAATTTTATCTTTGAATGTACATATTTCATTGCACTGCTGTTATTATTTGGTTATGCGTTTTATTTTAGTCTATGGGTAGTCATTTCGACAGCAATGGAGCACGAGCAAAAAATTATATCGAAGGAAGGCATTTTAAACTTAACATAAGATTACCTCAGGAGCATCCTAACATATCTTTCGTTGTTGGAATTGTTGAAGAAATAATAACACAAAAATGAACGCCTACTGTTGTTGCAAATTAGGTAACAGGGCAAACGGGCAATGGTTGAAGGAAATACAAATGATTATAGCAGAGAACAGTTTAATGATAGGTTATTTTCTGGAGTTAAGTGAAGTAAATTATGTTGTTCTTATGTTTTGCATTTGGATAGTTAATTATGGCTGTATGATGAAATAAAATGCTGTATATGCCGTACAAATATAGGAGTAAATGAACATAACTGTTGTGTAATTTTACCTAAAAGAACAGCTCAAAAATCCCTTTGTATTTTCAATAGACGAAACCCGAGTAGGCGAAACAGGTGAAATAACAGAGTGATTATGCTATAATGTATGTTACACTCAAATAAAGCATAAAACTAAACAATAAATATAGAATGAATTATTCGAAACAAGTACATTCAAAAGTAAAATTTTATTCTATGGATAATACATGCTTTCAGATTTATTCGCTGAATCGCCAGTCATTTCACTGACACCATTTAACATCACATGCTTTCTTCACAGAATTCAAATGACATTGAATATATTCGAAGCTTGTAGTGCACTTTGAGCACTTTCAATACCTTCACTAATATTTATGGAAGAGTTGTATTTAAATTCGATTTAACCTGCGTTGATTATGTTTGATCTTATTCGTTATTCTGTTTACTCGTTAAATTAATTTGCGCCGACATCCTGGAAACTTCGTCTTCTTTTTCCTTGTTCACAAGTAATAAGCTTTGTGACGGTTCTCTTCTCTCCTCTTTCTCCGCATCTCACTGTCAACTTGCGTCAATACTGTAAATTCTTGTTAATTCAAGTTTACTGGAGGGCCATTGTTGTTAGCTAAAACTAAGGGCCGCTATCCTGGTTTCTAAAAATATACCCAACTTTCTTAATCGTACATTCAGGTGGCAGATGTAAGCTATATCCGCACGAGAAAAACAAAACTTTTAGAACCAGGATAGAAAACTTGGACTTTGTGACCATATAATGTTAAAAATTTCGTAATTGGGTAAAAGTTACTTTACAAATAAACTATTCGTTTACCATGTGTTGTTCAGAGTATTTCACTTGTACGACACGTATCACTGTACCGTACTGCAAATTCACTCGGTTGTAAATCGGAAATTTTACGCGGAACTGTTATAGTAGGAGTTATATTTTGCACTTGCTGCAGCTAATATGTAATCAATGTCATTCATGTGTAAATTGATAATACCCTGGTATTGTCCTACAGCGCGTTCTACTGGGGCTTGTGAAATTAATTTTTGAGTACGTGTCTAATTCTATAGATATTCGACTGTGTTATTTAACATTTAACTGATCTCGTACAGTTCGGTGTATGTCTAAAGCTCGGCTTACTGGAAATATCATGGTAATCTTTTTAAGCGTATCCTGTCTGTATATTCTAACACTGGACATGTATAAATTCACAATATAACTCTTCGCTTAACACAACTCTCAAGATTCATCTAACACGTCCTCACCAATCACTATACAAGACCTGAACACTGCACTGCTTAGCCACCCAGAATGCGCAGCTAACGCTCTACCAACTGAGCCTTGACCCCTCGGTTATTGACGGTTTGTTCGTAGCAAGAGATCTTTTGACCAATCCGCGCTAGAGATAAAATTACTTGGGTTGTCGAACAGTTTTGTTCAATAGTTAGAGTTTTCTTCTTACCGACTACTTTCTTTTCAGTCTAGTAATATTAATGTACATATGGATACTTGAATGAACATATTTATTTATTTATTTATTTGTTTTAGTTGGAGAATGTTACACTTAAAGAGCGAGCCTCGAGAATACTAAATTATGATGATAGTGAGGAGGAAGAGAGAAAAATAGAAGATGACGACGAAAACACTTTACCCCAGCAAACCGAATTTAAGGCTACTGTGGAAAATCACAGTATCAGGTAAAAGCATATACAACAAAACAAAAACTAAATTTGTATGAGCAATTAATAAAACTGCAGTATTTTTCATATGAGGAGGTGAGAAACGTAGTGGCCTAAGTAAGTCTGTCTGTCCGAGATTTGGTGTTGTGTAAAAAATGTTAAACTTTCTTGTGTTTAAATGCAAATATCTCATTTTTTTTTTCAACCGATAAAGTGGTAATTAAACTATCTGTGTACGGCACTTCGATTTCGTATTTCTTGCATGTTATAATATGATTTTAAATATTACTGTAACAACGGCGACTAACTTCGACCAATATTCTTCTCGGCATCATGTTGTGCTCGTAGGTTTGTAACGCTTTCCTATAAATTTATCTGAGGTTCCCTAGAAAGAACTGCAGTTAAACAATAACACTTTTTGTACACTGTTTCTACAAATCTTCCTTAATGCCAAGATAGCAAAACTTTTAAGTATGTTTTAACAATTACTTTTATTTCAAACATTTTATTCAAAAGGTTTCGAACTTTTCTTTTAAATAGTGTATGTTACGAGTCACGATTGAAACACATGTTCAATATTAATTTAACGAAACTTACTATGATTCACCACCTTGATCGAAGTGTTTTACCATGTTTCACCACCTCTAACGAATGAAAATATTTCCTAGTAATAGTTTAGCCAAAGATCTGGTGGAAAGTTTTTTTTTCGTTGCTTTTGCGTTCTCTAGAAATTGTTTAAATTTGTTTACAAGAGTTCGTTTATGTACTGCAAGGTAGGTAGATCTAGAGTTTTCAAGTTGAAGTTTCTGTCCTCTGGTAATTTAAAAGGCTGTGTAGATGTCCAAAAAGAATAACTAGACACTTTTTACGTTTGTTTGTTCTAAAACATCAACACGTTCATGATGCAAATATAGAGTTTAATTAATATTCAAAATACTGAAAAAGAGGATCAGATAAAGAAATGAAGTTTTATATTGGTAAATGGAATTTAGAATTTAAGAGTGTGTGTGTGAGAGAGAGAAAGAGAGGTATTGGTTTGTTTGTTTTCATATTTTTAAAGACACTGGACAAATGAAAAGCCACAATAGTAGTATGTCCGACACTTGGCCTCACTTTCTAAGAAATTGCATGATTTTACCGTACCTGGCTGATAGAATGTAGTCGATTTTCCAGGGCTGCACGATACGCTATGGCTACCTATGTTTGATGGATTTTCCCAATGACGTCATTAACTTCCGGTCGTGAATTTCTCGATGACTGTTTTGTAAAAAAAAGAGTATGAGCATATATTTTGCTATAAGCACTATTTTGAACCCTCCCCCCTATTTAACATAGCAGAGATTACACACAGCCTAGACTATGATAGTTGCGACCTCCTTTTAACCCTATAAAATAGCATTATTTTGTAAAAGGGTATGACCCATTTCTTTCAAACATTATATTTTATAAAAGAGTATGGCACCGTTTTATAACCGCTATTTAATATAGCTGAAATTACATAAGAAAAAAAAACTATGAAGACCCTAACATAACGGTACAACATATTAAAATTTTGTTTTCACCTTTTCTTTAAAAAAAACACACTATTTTAACAGAGCACAGGGCTTCCACCATAGTCTGTGACACATACAGAGTTACCGATGTTTTGTGTATACTGCACCAGGGACTTCCGCACATGGTTTACGGAGAACTGGATCTCGCTCCAGTGACCAATACACATGGTTTACGGAGAACTTAATCTCGCTCCAGTGACGAACACATACACATGGTTTACGGAGAACTAAATCTAGCTTCAGTGACCAACGCACATCGTATACGGAGAACTTAATCTCGCTCCACTGACCAACACATACACATGGTACACGAAGAACTTAATCTCGCGCCAGTGACCAACACAACACACACACAAACATGATTTACGAACTTATTCTCATAAACGAATAAAGCATAATATCATTAGCGTCAGTGGTGGTGGTTGAGAATTTATTTTAAAATCCTGTAGTGAATAGACAGACGCAAGACATGCTAAATAGAGAAAACAGTAATGTCCACAGAATTGAGATAAATCACCCGTTGTATATTGTTCCATGTATAAAATAAACAGTTGCGTTTTAGAAATCTTATATAATACGGTATATATGGTGGAAGGCCGTAGCTATCAAAATATTCACCCTCAATTAGAAATATAAATGGCAACCCAATGCTCTCCGGGCTTATTACTAGTATCAGTATTTATAATTAACGCTGCATGCAGTGTATGGATAAAGCGAAGTAATTGATCTGCAGCATATGAACGTATAAAATGACCCCGGGACAAATTCTGCTGAAATGCCTCATAGAGTTCAGAGTATTCAACATTTTGTTAATCAATACGTCTTTTTCGTTGGAAATCAATTTCCAGTTCACCGTAAAAAACAGCTGTTACAATAGATGGTAGTGCTTGGTTGAAATGAACTTTTAATCGTACACTTCCCTGTCGCTGGGGACTAGTGTGAAATGCTGCACCGGCACTAGAATCAGGAGTTAAATTAAATACCAGTAGAGTATAACCATTAGGAAACTCGGCAAGCGAAATATCATTAACTTGATTAGAATAATAAATACCAGAACCTGTATGTAACGTAGAATACGGCTGAAATCTGGCTGTAGTGGTTTAGATGGAACGGATGTTCCGTCGACATACAATGTAAAAAGGACATACTGAAATGCTTAAAATTAAATGGATTTGTATGATATGTACCATTGAAAGCTGTATTAGTAACAAACCCAATAATAATACGTGTAGGCACTATTCCAGAAAACAAATCTGGAATTCTAGTGTCCATAATACCTTGAGGTAAAGTCTCAGTTTTCACCTGTACCTTTGTTATAGGATATTTTACTCAAAATTTAGAATTTTGAAATACTTTATTTTGTGCTATTTTCACCGTGGGCGACACATCAACCTTTTTTACAAGCAGTGTTGCATCGGTAATTACAACTTTTCCCTCATCCGCAGCTTCACCCATTAGACAAAATACGGGTTTGGCCGGAATGAGCTTAATACGCAACTGTACACCACTCAATAGAAATTTCTCCAGATTGAAAATATCACCGTGAATATACCAGAGTAATTCAAAGGATTGACTAAACCCCGTGAGAAAAAGCGTTGTTTGAAACCAGAATTACTACTATCAGCCACACTGTCCATATGACCGGCCGTATCTTTAAATCACATTGCCGTCAGAAGGTGAGTTGTTTTTGCTTTGGCATTATAATTCAATAGTTTTTTAATATACAATCGGTATGGATATGTATGCGAGGAATAGGAAATTAGTTGATTTTTAGATATATCTGCACTTCGCTGAGAAAATCTTTTACAGGGCAAATTTTCTTATCGGCAGATGTTAAATCAGAACCGTCAAATTTAGTATTTTTACCTCTAATGTAGCATTGTATGTCGTAAATCAATATAATCATCACCGTGGCCGGGGACTACAAACTCACTGGGTGCATTATCAGATATTGACGACACCGCTTTATACGGCACTGTTTTATTACCAATAATAATCGTTTGAGCGGGCAGACCCGCAAATAGATCTAATTCTGATTTCGTACACTCACACTGCATTTCTGCTATTAATACGCACATTAGTTTGTTTTTATAATACCATACTACGTCTACGAAAATGTAGTTTTACACATACACTGCCATATTGGAAATGAAGTGGATTACCAGTGCTATCTCTTAAATCAATAATAATTTGATCAAACTGTTTACGTTGTACGGGAAAATAATGAGGATTTTCAAAGATATGTACATTACTAGAACCATACTCTTTAATATTTGTATTTATAATACGCAGTAGTGGCGCAACAGTATCGCCCACCAGCAGAGGTTCTGCAATATCACTATAAATAAACACGTGTACGGGTAGCGATTTCTGTAAATCAGGCGGATAACGAGAATCATGGACAAATGCGATGTTCTCTTGTTGCATATGATCAAAACCTAGTACTTTGGCCAATTCGGTTGATAGGCGCACTTCTTTTACTCTCTCGTCATCTTTTCTTACTCTACTTGCCTCAATGTGTTTTACCGAAGCTTTAACGTTTACTTGTAGACTCAATTTATCGCTTTTATATTTGATTTGAAATAGAATATCGTCTACGTGATAATAATGTCCGGGCATTATTTTAGTTACGTTCCAGCTTTCTTTATCCGAGCCCCTGCAGTAGATATTATTAGTATATTTGGAAACATTTTGAAATGACCCTGTATAATGTACTTCGACATGAGCTGTTTCCCACTCACATTTCTCCAGTACAAGAGGATGATACAGTTTTGTAGTATAATATGCGAGCGTATTTTGCGTTATATATTCCATAGAACTATTACTGGGAAGTGCTGCTCCATAATTAAAACCAGTACGCTTCTCCATAATTAATAAAAAATATCTCTCCTCTTCCTCGTTTTCTTTACACCATCACCTGTTTGAATATTTTTACTTTTTTGCTGCTATCCTACCAAAACCTGATTTATTTTATTTTGTGCTTTATTCTTTAAATTACTTTTTGCCTCTTTCCAACGTGCTTTTAAAGCCGATTCAACGGGTCTATTACTATTTAGTACGTCTTCGGCTACATTAATTCCAACATGTAACAATTCTTTATAAACAGTTTTTGCACCTTGTTTTAATAATGGAAATACAGTACGAAATAAACCACCTAGAAAACTACCAATACCATATCCTTCTTGGTATAGTGCACCTCTATATACATTATATCCACTGCCTCCTTGATGCGAATAATATTGGAGATAAGAATCATTCGTTTTTTCTACTATATACACAAATATAGTACTAGTTTATAATTTTGTATTATTATTATTATTACCATCCTTTTTCAGGCATATAAAAAAGTCTTATTTCCATTTTATAACCATACACATCTACGATACCTCTTAACAAAGGGCAGTATGGACTCCAAAGTGTGTGCTTTTTCAAGGGGATATTATAAGATTGCCAATTACCTAATTCTAAATTACAAAATGCTCATCTTACAATATCAGGTAAATTAACAAAATAAAACCCACACTCTGCAAGTTGACGTGGTGGAACTTTCCATTGTCCCGATCTTTTAAATGTTGGTAGCCGTTCATTAAATAGGGTACTGGAATCTATGAATTAAATGAAGCAGGATAACCCCGGCACCGAACAAGTATTCGTTTACATTTAGCTTCTAAAATTTCGTCTATTTCGTAAACTTTGGGAAGTTTCCTCTTCGTAAAATGTACCATCAATCACATCACCATTTAAATTCTCTAATACATAAACAAATTAATTTTCCTTATATTGTATTTGTTTTATTTTAAGTAATTGCAGAGTCCAATTTTCTTTGTAGCCTTTTGCAAAATGTCGTTTTGCCTTAGTAATTCGCACAGTATCGCCTTCTTTATATTTTTTGCCTTAACATTAGTATTGGTTGGTAATTTCACCAGTCCATTCCACACTTGTTGAAACGTATCTAAGTTCACTAGAGCTGGTGTTAATTTGTGTGCTGCGTGTGGCCTAGAATTATATCCGTGAACTAGTCGGGGGAGCACATCTATGTAGCGGTAAGTCTTCTTCGCTGTAAAGTATTTCCACATTCTTTGCTTCACTCTGCGATTAAAACGTTCTACCACGCTTGCCTTAATATTGGGTTTTTCGGTTGTGAAAAATGAATATGTTGCTTTTTAAGTACTCCTGGAATGGTATGTTAATAAACTCTGTACCTTTGTCTGTTCGTAGCCGCAGATGTTTACGCCGGGTAGATGCAAAATATTTTCTTAAATGCCTCTTTGATATGTACACAAGTTTTTATACCCACAGGCACGGCCCATGCATAGCGGCTAAATATATCAATATAAATATTAAAATATACCTATACCCATCATTATATTTTTGTAGACTTTGTATATCGTTTAAATCATCTTTCCATTGATCGTCAATATTAAACATAACGTAGGGATTGCGCTGAAAACGTTTTCGCACTGGTTTATGCAATGTATATGTCGGCTGCTCTTTCAACCACTTTCCCACTCGCTGTAAAGTTAGTGATTTCTTTATAGCTTTCCATAATGCTAGAGATGTTGAAAACGAGGCAGGGTGTGAAGGGTTATAGAATATATATTAGCTAATTTCTTCATTATTATAGCTCAAAGTTACGCCAATTGACAGCTTTTTTAAGCTTACGTAATGGCTCCGGCTCCTCCCCCTCTTCTTCTCCTATTGTTACTGTTGCTGCTGTCAGCTTTTGAATATACTCTATTCGTTGTGAGTGACCAATATACTCTAAGGGCGTATTAGATTTTGCTAATAGTCCGGCAAATGGTTCCCAAACGGTCGGTGAAATTATTTTCTTACGACACCTAACAAAATCAAATACTAAAGCTACTATATAAGCTCCCGCAATTGATTTACCGTATATATTAACATTACCATTGGCATCCCATTGAATGTCGGAATTTTGTTTTAATTTACGTAATAAAGGTATGCTTTACGCAGGCAGATTTCGGGGAGTGTAGATATTATCTCATCATCATCCTCTTCCTCTTCCTCATTCTCCCCCTTCTCCTCCAAACCACCCCATGCAGTAGTTGTTGCTATCGGTTTTTGAACAATGTGTAAATAATTTTGCAATACCTCTCTATATTGTACCCATTTTTCTCCTTCACTCATGCTCTTATTATTTAAAATTTCTTTCATCTCGTCATCGAGATTAGATATAGTTTGATAAAATGTAATCTTTCGGGCGAGATTAAAATAAGTTTTTTCGTATGCTGCATGACTATTACTACTTATTCAGACTAGATAGTAAACCTCCTAGAACAGGCGCAAGCAATGCAGTGGGAAAACCACCTTTTTGTATAATTATCCGCTTTTTCTTTTGTTTCTGTGTAGGCCCTTTCTTTACCAAATACCTAAGTTCTCTCTTATACTTCTGTAATTTAGTTTTCTCCCTTTTTTAACGGCGTTTCCTTGCAATACGTTATAAGAACATTCACAAATACAACGAATTAATTTGGAATCTGCGTTTTGTAATATCGCCTTGCGTACTTTAGGTTCTGCCATTGCTAAAAGTCTTAGTAAATGTGCACTTTCCTTACTAATCATTTTTACGTTTATTATAGTAAAAGATAGTTGTTAAAATATATAAAATATTGAAGTTAGTATTATTTTACAGGGACATAAACATAATTGAATGAATCCGAGGGGAAAACATTTGTTTGAACACGCTGCTCATCGGGAGTATTCTGTTTTAAATAAAATAGTAGGCAACCGTGAGCATTTTGGG
>JAGDQP010032270.1:0-16480 GCA_022664845.1 Lepisma saccharinum
TTGTTAATTAAATAGACGAATATCTCGTGGGCGGTTTCATCTTAAATATTATATTTACAAGGGCAGAAGAAAACGTTGATTTTTGTTTTCAGTTCCTCGTAAACAGAATTCATTAATGAATTTGACCGGAGTTTAATGAAAGGCTATTGAAAAAGATTATACCAGTTACTTAACACCTTCGTAAGATCATAAAAGACACGGAGCGGATTAAATTTCAGTAGTACTGTTCATTACCTTTCCTAAAGAATACTCATGCGCTTTATGCTTATTTCGCTACGCGTTTGTTTCATAATGTAGATGTATTGTTACTTTAACGAGAATGCCTTTTTAATGTGTTCCTGTTAATTGAAATACTATACACAGTAAATCAGAACGGAAATTTTAACTTTTTTTTTTATAAGAAAGTTATTTTATCGAAAATTATTGAATTTCAATCGAGAAGAGAATGGATTTTAACGAAACATTCTGACTTTGGATAGAAAATGTGATCTTTATAGATGGGATTCCGATGTGTTTTGGATGTAATTAATTTTTTTAAACTTGAAAGGGCGATTTGTCATCTTTTTAGAGTGGTTTCGCAATGCATCATAAATACTAATGAAGTTTGTTTGTTTTCCACTATTTGTTACCACGAAGGTTATTGAAAGACGAAACCTTACTGTGAAGTTAATCGCGTTTAGCAACAGAAAGAGTACGTCAGAAGTAAGATATATATAAAAATAAATAAATCTTTGAACGTTGTTTACAAGTACCTGATGAAAGGACCTTTCGAAGACGTTCTCTTCACAGTTGTGGTACATAAAGCGTTGAAGTCCCATCGAAGTCAAGTTGTTTCTCATTTCTGTCTTTTATCGAGCGGAAATTTCTCGTCTTTTAACAGATGAAAAGAGTGGCAAGTCCCCTTTCCGCTTTCGTAAGATGAAATATTCTACTCAATTCGAGCGGAAATCCGCTCTTCTGAAATTAATATGTATACTTTAGAGGCAGGTCCCGATTTACGATAGATTTTACGTTCTGTATTCACGACCTAAGCAAGTAAACCTCACGGACTGGGTGTGATTCTTCAGAAAAGAATAAGAACTTAACGTTACATCAGCTAAGAGGTACTGTGATAGAAAAATTATACTGTGCAGTCTGGTCCCTTAAAACACTCTCACTTATCAATATACAGTATGCGGCAAAATAAACAGTACTGAAATTACAAACATCCGAAATCAAGATTTGTCAATAGAAGATGCGAGGTGACTACGGTAACACATATCTAAGTGCATCGATACAGTAAGTGTTCAAAGTGTACAACCTAACGTCTCACGTAGTGTGCAGAGTGTTGAGCATGTTGATGAACACAGGTTGCTGCTGCTTCTGTAATTCGGGAACACTTCTAGGCGGGTCATTAAACTGGAAAACAGATTCTTTCAGCATGCCCCATATGTAGGCATCGGGGGGCCGTGAGACCTAGGGAATGGGAAGGATACAGGAATTCCCTTCTGACCATTCACACCGTATGACCGGAAATAGTGCTCCATGATAAACACCTTTTTCATTCTGAAGACAATTATCACCACGCCAACTGCGCTTTCAACACAACTAAAGACTACAGAAGACGTCACGACTCACGAGCTGTTCCCACAACGCGTATGCGCGTTAGACATGCGCACACATTTCAGTACTGTTTGTTTTGCCGCATACTGTATTACTAAAGGACCGGATGTACGAGGTGCTCGCATTAGCTATTAAAATTGTGTGGTAAATTGAATTTAGACTTAACGGAACGTTCACAAATAATAATATTAATAATAATAAATTACTAATAATTTGAAATTACCACACACTAAAGATATAGAGACATCATCTTATTTATAGAAGTTTACGCTTTTTATTTTCTGACTTCGAAAAACTTCTTCGATTCATCAAGAGATGTCTCTGAAGTTGGTAGTATATCTTCAGATAACTTTAACTGACGGACCAATCACAGAGGTTTAATTTAATGGAATCTTCAATAAAATAACATGAGATCAGAGACATCTGGCGGTGAACTGATGAAATGGATTTTGAAGATCAAGAAGATAAGTATAGACAGTTATAAGTATAATAGGATGTTTCTCTGTGATATTACCTCTTCATAAAACCTGTCACTAATTTCCATTTTTCTTTTGTCGGCAACGGCATTTCTCAGACAAGATAATATGAAGAAGCATTTCTGTTTGTTTATTACCCACACAGTATTTTTTAAGTAAGTTCATAAAATAAGTGGAAAATATTATTAGAAACAAACGTTAATCGTGCGTATTAGTGTCCAAGCACGTTTCAACACACCATGTGTAATAAAATGAAGTTACCTACTCACCAGACAAAAATCACTGGAAGGGAAGAGAAATAAAAATTGTTTCCAAATTACCTGTTTCTGCTTCTGGTTGCACTGTGGCTTAGCCTACATCTTCTTACCCTGATTATTCAGGTTTTTTTTAAATGTTCTTTTTATTCAAATCTACAGAGCAAGAATAACCAAGGAATACCAGATTTTGATCCCCAAAATGCATTGAATATTTTAGAACTTTTGGGGGCCAAATACGGATAGACTATTCCTAGGGTATGTCTAAAAATGTAAAAATGATATTTTAAGTTGGTTTCCAAATTATCCCTAGAATATTCTAATAATATCTAGAAAGAGTCCATCAAGAAATATTCGTAGCTTATTCTGAAGTATCCGTAGCATATGCGTTCATTCCGGACATTCAGATTTTCATGGAATGTCCTACGCACATGCTAAGGATATTGCAGAATATTTTTGAACATCCACGGGGATATTCCTAGAATATGCTTCAGCTTATAGAAATATGTTTTCTCATACATTCCAGGTGCACGAAGCACGAGTACTCTTGATATGTGTTATCGTTTATATGATAGATATTCTCACGGGTGAGTTTGTTTCAATCAACTTGCTATCTAAGAAAATTAGTCTCCGTGGCTCAGGCGGTAGCGCGTCTAACTATGAATCGGATGACCCAAGTTCATATCCTGTCCAGGACACTGGATCATTTTCTTCAGTGCTCCCATGCCTGGTACACTCAGCCTATCAAAATTTACTACCATGGTGTTGGATACCAAAATTGAGTACCGTGAGTGTCCTTGGTATTCCTGGAGACCTTGGGAAGATAAAAGCCGTCCAGCATAGGCCTGACCATCCACGTCACTTCGTGGTCGAGCATTTGTGGAGCGCTACCTCCACAACCTTCATGCGCCGTTCACGGGACGTGCATATCACACATGGAATAGCTTTACCTTTACTATTTAAGGAACATATTATGTCTGCCGAATTGAATTTTATTTTTGAATTTTTATTTATAACCTTTAGGCATCTAAGGCTCAGGCCGGGATATGGGGAGGGGGATGGATCCGGGAAGGTGTCGGGCAGTGTCTATGTTGATATTGAAGGTGTAGTCCCAGCATTTGCGCGCTGTGACAGGAAAAACCTCAACCAGGATGGTCGGCAGCTGGGATCGAACCCACGACCTCCCGAATGCTACGTCAACGCTCTACCACTGAGCTACAACGGCTCGGTATGTCTGTCGACGACAGATAGGATCAGTAGGCTCATGTGTCAAAGGTATTTCTTTTAAATGTGAACGAATTACTTAACCGTCCAGAACGTACTTGTTGAAAGTTGATTGCGTCAGCGGGAAAGGAATGGCGACACACCAGTGACTATGACGTGGATATTTTGGTCAAATGGGTCAGAGTTAATGCCCACTATTATTGCACATTGCTCCAGTGTGCCGTACGCAATACCATTCAGAAGAAAATACCTGAGATGTTTGGATATGTATTATTGCTTCATGACAATGCTTGTCCGCATTGGATTCTCACAACGCTAGCAAACTTGTACTTGGAGGTGGTGTTCTCATTTTAGACTTAGCTCTCATAGATTATCCTTGTTATGGACTCCTTACTGCGCATTTGGAAGGAAAGAAATTCCAGACAGCTTACGAGAGTAGACCACTTCGTTCTATGCTAAGCGAATCAGGGTACTCCCACAACGATGGCAGCGGTACGTGTTTGTACTTTATTAATTTCCGGCTTAGAAATAAAAGCATCGGTCAACCTGGAATGACCCTCATATTCTCCAATTGTGTATTCAGTCAAAATTGTTCTTTTGTGTGTTCTTGCCGGTAACCTAGTTGAACAACAAGAATGTAAAAAAAAAAAAAGTGTCCATTCTTTTTAAAATATTCTGAGAAGGAATAAGCAAAAGAGCTTCTAATTTTCATTAACGACATTAATGGAAATTTTGATGGAGCCAGTTGCTTTGTACACCTGACTTCTACAGGAAAATGCCGGCCTCATGGCCGCGCGGTCTGCGGCGGTAGTACATCGGTTCGAAGGTCCCGGGTTCGAGTCGCGGATGGGGCATGGGTGTGGATTTTAACAGCTAGAGGCGAATCGTGACTGGCTGAAGCCCAAAGTTACTAGACTGGCCCTTATAAAAATAAAGTTTTTTCTACAGGAAAATACATAATTTTTAACAGTGTAGATTCTTTCAATTCTGAACTTTCAGAAACATTGTAAGAATGTTTTGGTGAAGAAAAAAATCCTTTTAATCTGTTAAAAAGGAATTTGTTCTGTGGTGTACGTATATGTACAGTCAGGATCAAAAGTTAGCGTACCCAGGTATCTTTGAAATAGATAGATCGATTTGAGTAGTTGCTGTAATTTACAAAGAATCAGTGTCTTTAAGTTACATGAAACCGTAGCCAAATCGAGCATTCCAAAGTTATTCGGAGAATATATTTTACGACTAGGTACTAACTTTTGGCGCTGACTGTACATATAAAAACAAATAATATCTCTTCGCAGATTTTCTAATATTTATCATCGATTTCTGCAACTCTCAGAGCAATTTTTTTTTTCACATTAAAGAAGACCAACAGATATGGAATATGATTATTAGTTGGAAACATTGTTTGGAACAATTTCCCCTTCCCCTTTATTTGAAATTGTGCCTGTCCTTCTGACGTCATTCCACGTGCGGATGATGTCATGAGAAATGTGTGTGTGTGTGTGTGTGTGTGTCGGATGGCTGCTTCGACTGGGATGTTCGCCAAAATGTGTCATAGGGAGTGTGGTAATGACGGGATTCTATTTTTTATCTGTCTGTTTTTCACTCGCCATTCTTTTTATATACATACTCTTGTATGTCTTTCTAATACCCCATAATTCTCTCTCTCTCTTCTTTTTTCCGCTTAATCCAGGTTGAGCCGCAAAACCCTTTGTTCTCTCTCTCTTTAGATTAAGATATCTACAACATGTGATGAAATAAAAATATAAAACCTGAAAATACAGATGTTATAAACTTTGTGAATAAATCTTTGTTGAAAATCGATTTAATTTTGTACACAAACATTGTTTGCAGTTTATCCTGTATTGTTGAAGATCACACTGTTTTATACGCTTTATAGTTTAATTTCTTTTAACCTACCCAAACAGTTTATTCGAACCTTTTTAAAACCACTTATGATCTTATAAGCAAACATAATGATGGGAAAGAAACATAGATTTTTCTTTCATCATGGTCAAAAGGTGAAAGTATATTACACATGCAAATTTTGGCCACTTGAGCGTAGTTACTTTGAAAGACATCGATGATATAAAAATCAAATTCTGTCTTTGGAAAGTGATTCTTATGTTCTAAAATTTCTGAAATAAATGGAAGGCAAAATACACAGTAATGGGTACTGAGTGGAAGCCGCTACCCGTTGGAGGGTATGTTCTTCATGGCCGCCATCTTGAATCTCGATTGATTTTCTTAAATGAGAAAGGGGTTGTGTAATATGTCATTCTAGGCCAGAATTTTACGGGAAATACGTTTGTGAAGTAAGTTTTGCCTTAAATGTTGATATATATTATTGTGAAAGATAACGATATGTGGCACTAGTATGGGGTAATGATGCAATAGCCTGAAAACACCCCCATTTCTTTTTGAAATAACAAAGCAAATGAAACCCACATATATGTAGATTTTTCCTGGATATTGTGCCCTATATCGATATGGATTTGTATTAATTTTGGTTTCAGGTCCTTCGTTCTTTCAAAACGAAATGGGTGTTTTCACGGTATTGCATCATTACCCGCATAGAAGAGGCATATTTAATCTTATATTTACAACAATACATTTACAGAAAAACTGACTTCACAAACGTATTTCCCGTAAAATTCTAGCCCAGAATGACATGTTACACGACCCCCTTCACATTCAAGAAAATCAATCGAGATTCAATATGGCGGACTTCATTCAAGATGGCGGCCATGGAAAACATGACCTCCAACGAGTAACGCCTTCCATCAAGTACTCATAACTGTGTACTCGCCTTCCATTTCTTTCAGCAATTAAAAAAAAACATAAGGATATTTCCGGACTTTATCACTTTCCACAGGCAGAATATGACCTTTATATTATCGATAAAAATCTCCCAAAGTAATTACGCTCGAGTGACCAAAATTTGCATGTGCACAAACTTCGATATTTTAATAATGACGGAAGAAATAATAATCTGTAATTCTTGTCTGCCCTATCACACAGTGCGGCAGTTTCCAAAAATGCTGCTCAAAAGAAAAGAGAGAGAGAGAGAATAAAAACGGGGATTAAAAACCAAAAATCAATTTTTCATACCGTTTGAGCTAGAGAAACGATTTTTTTTTTTTTCATAAAAGGTGTATCACCACGAGTAGTTTAGATAAATATTACAATATGTTGAAACAGTAACCTTTTTGGATTCAAAATGGCCGACCAAAATCCAATCAGAAATCATTTATTTAAAAAACAACAGCATATTCCATTAAAAACAATTATTTAAGTATACGCTAAAATGTTAAAATGTTTTTAAGAGGGTTCAGTTTTGCAACGCTTGACTTCAAATTCGTAATCAGCGACCCAAAAAACCATGGACATGATATTCATCTTGATTGTAACATGATATACAGTCTGTTTCATGTTTAGGGGTTGTCAATAGGGGATGAAGAGGGTTACATTTTACAACTCTGACTTCAGATTCTTAATCAGCGATCCCCCCCCCCCCCCCCCCCTAAAAAAACGAGTACAGATTTGGAGACCATTCACTTCAGTTTTTGACTTTTGGCCAGCTTTTTTGGAATCGGCCGCACTCTGCATCAGTATGTTTACTTGTTTGTTGTACTTTAACTTTATTTACTGTGAACAGTCAACCCGTGCATCTTTCGTGGTAAGTGGGCTGCATATTATTTCAGGATACTCGGAATGGGAACTAAAGAATAAACATCCCTGGTGATGAAAATTCACTGGAAAATATGACCCAAAACAGTGAAGTAATCGATATCGCGTATTCCTCTAACGAGGTGCTACATCTGCTGTTCAGGGGTAACAAAAAAAAAGGGTAATGGTCGGCGTGATCCGGAATTGAAACTCCCCTCCCTTCCCCCCAGTGACGATTCAGTCAGCGCTCATTTCCACTACATCACGGAGGTTGAGTAGTTGCAATAAAGTACACATTCTTTTTTTAGAATGTCTAACACTATCAACGAAAAGGGTACTGCTTTTTTTTATTAGTACATGTGTATGACTATGAGATGGCAGCACATACACCTACATCAAATTCTTGATAACTTGCTGGTGTTTTCTTTATATTTCCCTGCTGCTTTCTTATCTGGAGACTAGATGGCGAACGTAAGATTTTCGTGTGCTGCCACCTACATATAAATAATAATAATAATAATTTTAGATAATCATCTCGAGTGTACGGCATAAATTGGCGGGTGAGCCAAAATAGAAGGATTTGAAAGTTTTGTGTGTCGTAACTGAATGTTTAAGGGTATGAAGATTTGGTTTGTTACTGACCAAGAAGGTTTTTTGTTGTTGTTGTTGTTGTTGTTGAAATTACATACACATTATTTTTCTTTTACTCACAGAGGGTGTTTGAAGCAAGAAAACTTGCGAAATAATGACGAGGAGAATAAAGACTGTTCTCACAGTGTTATAGTGATAAAGAAAAGTGGCACTCGTGTAAATATTCACATGTCACACCGCCGCAAATTGTTTTACTGTTATGAGGAAACTTAGCAACGATTTTTTTTAATTGAATAAAATAATCCCAATGCATCTTTCTCGTAGAGAACGTACATTTCTACTTCGTTAAGACACGTGTACATAAACAATATATCTTAACTCATTTCTGGCTCTTTTTTTTTTTAAAAAAAAAAAAAAAAAAACTTTGTCTAAGACTTATAACGTTGTTTTTATGTTACTTTAATGGCGTCAAGGTCGATTTGGTCGGAAATGAAGCATCGTGGACAAATTTCCTCACCCATCATTAGCCGCGTTTCCCACTTAAAAGAAAGGGGGGCGATAAACGGGAATGATGTGAAATCATGTTTTCTTTCCTTCTTATTGCATTCAGGTTAGTGAAAATTAACGACCGCTAGGTGGGAGCACTACCTCCGTATGTTTCTAATGTATTTCTTTCATTGCTTGTGATTACAATCCTGCTCCTACAAATTTCAACCTAGAGAGTCAAGCTGATTTCATAACCATTTCAAGAGTCCTATCCGTGCCGATTTTTTTTTGTTCATTGTTACAGGCTTCCATATTCACTACAAAATCAAGCAATTTCAACTATGAACAAAGATAAAAAAATGAAAATCTGCGCGGATTGAACTCGTGAAATGGTTATGAAGTTAATGAACTATCTAGGTTTAAATTTGTAGAAGCAACATTGCAACTTCGTACAACGAAAAAAGTACCAAAAACCACAGAGGTAGTGCTGTCATCGATTTTTAGAGACTGCATTTACCTTTACACTAAGGGTAGGTGCGAATACTTTGTTTCAAGTTTTTGACGCAAGGTACGTTGATTCCACTCCCTCCTGAGAGTAGTAATAGGTCAACGGAGTGAGGTATTGCCACAGATAAACAAACTATTCTGTGGTATTACGTTCAGTCCTCCTCCCAAGGTGCCCAGAAGTACCAAGATATGGTACTCAGTTTGATAAGAGGCTGGGTGTACTTCACCTTGCCAGGCTTCAGAACGGTGAAGAAAAGTATTCAGCGTCCTGGCCAAGATTTGAACCCGGGTCACCCAATTCGTAGTCATGTCGCGCTATCCACTGAGCTATGGCGTCTCCCGACATTCCAACGGTAAATAAAATTAATATTCAAGGATTCTGCAAGGATTTTTGGTTTGGAGGGGGTGTAATATCCAATTTGTGAATTTAGCAGTATTTAATAGTTTTGCAAGGTTTCTATCGACGTGAACATTTTATACTTGGGGGTGTTAGAGAATCTAGAGGGGGTCTGGCAGAATCCCTGTTAATATTTTTATTTAAATCATAAACAATGCATTAAAGTAAAATTTAGTGTTTTTTTTAAGTTGATTTAACTACTAGTATGGTAGATATTGAGAAGTTAAAATGTCGTCACGGTTTTGACAGTGTTGCCAACTTGGCACCTTAAAAATCACTACATTTCTCTCTTGAATATTTTGTATTCTAAGTGAAGCTAATCACCTCATGTACACACAAAATACGTTGCTGTATATTGCTAGAGGTATACGAGGTTAAACTTCAAAAATAAAAGTATGTGTATCGATTCTAGAATTAATTAAGTAATCAGGAATTAAATATTTAGGTCGAAAAGAAAGACGCAATTCGCATAATTTTTAGTTGTTTTTTTTCCTTAAACCAGGAAAAACAAATCAACCCCGAACACGTTTTACGCAAATAACAAAGGTAAACGGAAAGGGAAGGCTTATGAAGGTAAAAATCGACCTCGGATACTTAAAAATACAAAGGAAAGACGTAAAATAATTATTCCTGTTATTTAACCTAGGTAAACAAACAACTTGAAAGGAATGTAGCAGGATTAAAGGAGCAGTTTTTTGTGTGTTACATAACTCGTGACAGACAGTGAACAGCTAAACAACCTTCGTTTACCACGACAACAAAGCAGAAAGAGTGCAGTTTGGTTGAGATTAGCACAATTACGTTGTCTTAATCGGTTAAGACTTTTTTTTTTTGAAGAGAACATTTTCCTTATCTTTTTTGGTTTAGCTGCAATATAAGAATCTCCTTAGTATTCTTTTCATGGTGACAGTGCAATTATTTTTTCCCCTCTCCTGTGTTTTCTAAAAGTGCGGTTAGTGACGTAATACATGGAGTAGTTAATAAAGATTCCTGCGTCGACGTTAATTCCTCGTTACTTCCTGGTTGCGAAAGATGCTAGGAGCCTTTCTAGTTGGCAGAGTTTGGCTGCCATGGGATCGTGTATATATAATTCGTATGTGAATTGCATTTTTTTTTAGTTATTTATACTAAAAATGATACTGAGGACGCTGTGTATAGAATATTAAATGAGTTGGGTGAAGCTGTATCAGCTGGGTGAAGAATCAAGGTCAATTTGAATTATTTACTATACTTTTTTGAAAATTACTTTTTCTATTAAAAGTACAATAATTAAGACACGTGGCGTACGCTTTTACATATGCGTGCTGTGGCTAGAATTTGAATGTATTTTTTAAAGCCTTGACTGACTAGGACAATAAGTACAACACCATAATGTGCTAAGCAAATTTAGTAAATCAAGACAAAATTGTACAAGTGCCAAGAATAATTCAGTCGAATTAAATATTTGGATGGCTTTTCTTATATATTGTGACATGTGATGGGGCTGTCAAGTGAAAACTGGTCAGAGACCAAAAGGTGTCATTGAACATTTATTATCTCAAGAGTAATGTCCCAAAACTGTCAATACATTTATTCCACTGGGAGATAAGACGATCAATCTTATGCTTGAAGAAGCTTCTAAGCTGCCAACTGAACACCACCATTACCCAGTCAGACACGTCCTCGTCCGATGCAAAATTGCAAACCGATGTCCACGAATGTCTCTTCAGCTCTCCAAAATGTGTAGAAATCACATGGGGAAAGATCTGGGCAGCGGACATGCCACGATGAATTTATCATCCTCCCAACTTCCTCAGGAGTTGAAAAGCGAACCACACCTCGTGTATTCTTTTTTCCACTAATGCACAAGTGCATACTGTCACTGTACTTTTCCGGGCCCCCAACAGATGTCAGTACCGTGATCAAATTCCAGTGTTACCAACTTACGCACAATGCGATTTATCAGACGAGGATGTGTGAGACGGTAAAGATTTTGTTCCGATGGCGCCTGACGCGCGTTTTCATTTGACGGCTCCTCATATGTATTTTACGGAAAGTTTACATACTTCCAAGTGGAAAGTTTTTTTTTTAAAATGAAATTATATAATAAGTCCTTGTAAACAAATATGGGTCGTCGAACACTACGTTTATAGAGAATTTCGATGAGTTATTTCGATAGTCAGGGTGTTAAGAGAAGCATAAAGATACGCCTAAAATTGCATTTATTTTAGATACAAGTTATGAATCGGATCTATACTACCTTAGAATAGCTCCACTAAATATGCCACTGAACTTGTTGAGGCATTTGTATAGCCAGCTGCTGATAAATTACACATTTTTAAAGCAGCAATTCCAACTTCTTATTATTATTTTGCTGAGAAGTTATTTAGGGAGCTGAAGAGAGCGAGAGAGGGGCGTGGATATATTGAACCTTTTGAGATTGGAGAAGTCTTTCAATCTAGAAACACACATCACATTACATTGACACTTGCCAGTTCCGAAACAGGCGCAGATGAGTATACCAAATTGACTCACTTGAAACAGACTGAATCAGTATTGTCAGCTGATCTTATTATAGGAAATTGCACTGAAAATCTTCTGGCACAAAAGTACACGAAACCTTCACCAAAAATGAACTTTGTATGAACGCATGTGAACTTTATGTGAACCTACTGAAAAATTCGAGTTTTTTTTGTACTTAATGTGTCTTTTTATTGGCATCTTAACCTTAGTGCATATTTTCCACACATTAAGTTCATATTTACCGAAGTTCACATTATTTGGAGTACGCTTTCAGACCGCTTTTAGTACATTTCCTACTATTTAGAACTTTTTGTGTATGAATTTGGTATCAGCTCACCAAAAGTTCATGTGTTGTGCACTAAAAATGTGGTGTAGTTCATATTAATTTCACAAAAAAGTGCATATATTATGTACTAAAAACGTGGTAAAACTGGAACATATTATGAACTTTTTTCGGGACATATTGTACACTTTAAGTGTATTTTAATTTTCAGTGTGGACAAGGTGGTCTCGCATCGGGAAGTCTCACAGATAAGTTTCCAACGTCTTAATTCTTTGTGATTTTAGATTGTTCTAAACTGGTGACTGGCAATACAAAATGAATTCGTGGTGGCCGAGAGGTTAGCGCACGCTTTCTGTTCTTAAGATCTTTAAGCAATTTGCTAGTTGCTACTGTCAGAGGTAACGTTAAAAATATCATCGTAACGGTACAAACATGCGTGTAAAGTCTAAATAACATGTGTTAAACTAGTGAATGACTTTCGTGGTTATGAGTTGACAATCTCAAGACATCCATAGAAGATGATAGCACGGACGTTCTCTCCATTCTCTCCCAGACATTAGTTATTCCATAGATAAAACCATATACAGACCGTCAAGTTTGTGCTTTATTGGAAATTACCAGAAGTCAGTAAATGGGGTTTTAAACTGGTGGGGGATAGGAAAAAAATAACAGCAAGGATTTTCGAAAGATCCCACCAGGTGGCAGCAAAATATTGAGTCCTTTAGTACCGCCTCAGATCATTGTAATCAAACTGTAGTCATTCATATCATGTTACCTTAGATATTAGTAACGTATCATTTATGATAATCAGATCTTTATTATAACAAATTGTATAACACGTTGTGAGACATTTTATAACGTACAAATAGTTATCCACGGCAAGATACATATCTATCAGATCAAATCGATTGGAGCTTTCTTTTCGTGTAGACTTAATGGAAATATGTTGTTGTTCGCTTTGGAAACATTTCGACTTTAATATTGTTAACGTTGTATTGAGTTGGGTACCAAGGTAATATTGATTCTCATTTTATTTATTTACTTATTTTTTTAATAAACTTTGCGGAGTAACCTACTACACATATGTATATACGCACACCTTATCCCTTCCACCGTTGCGGTTTCCTTCCGCTATTGTAGCACATGTTCTTCTTCGATGCAGAAAGGAACATAAAAGTTTATTCTTTCTTTTTGAGGCACTTTCATAATTTGACATGTTTTGAACATATTAATCGATATTGTTTCCTATTCAACCGACAGCTCCATTTTCTAAGTTCATCGGTTTTTTCTTTTTCTTCTTAACGTATTAAGGGAGAGTTACATGTTAGTGAAGCGAAAGAAATAGGCTGCTCCAGTTTGGTTTCTCTCTCTCTCTCTCGCTCTCTTAATCAGTCCTTCGGAAATGGAAGTAGTTTCGATTTATACAGAAAATTGTGTACATGCGCCGACGTAGACGAGGAAGAAGAAAAGAGAGCAATGAGTGTTCAATATTAGCACCGTCAATTATCTACTCAATTCTACTTTTGATAATGGTGTGCTCAAAAGCAAGAAACTCCGTTGTCTTTCTTGTTATAATAATGAATCAGACATCCAGACTCCTTAACTGCTGGATACAGTCGACCTTCCGGGCCCTAACCAGCGCAGCGGTGAAATCGGGTCACTTGTGGTGAACTGGCTTGACCCGGACATAGGTGAGCCGGTCCGAAGCTTGACTCGGTAACCCGACGACAACAGTCTTATTGTAATGTTTGGTACACACGAGTCAAAATTGTGAGATGATGAGGAGCAAATGAGATGAGATATCTGATACTATTTCTCAAGTTGTGCTAATAACCTAATATACTAATTAAGATAAACTCAGCGTTTTGTTTTAATTAAAAAATAAAAAAGTATTTAAAAAACACGCTTTTTTTAAGATGGACTGAAAAGTAAAAAATAATGAATTATGAATCGGAAAATAAAAGTGTGTGTGCTCTTAGATATTATGATTTTATGATAAGGTAAGCAAGAGCACCCACGCTTTTATTTTTCGATTCATCAGATTAATTCAATTTATTAATTTTTACTTTTTAGTCCATCTTAAAAAAGCATGTTTTTTTTTAAAAAAAATTTAATTATTGTTTTTCCATATGGTTTCACAATTCATAGATCAAGTGTTATTGCGCGGAATATTGAACTCCCTGCGAGATAGGCAACCCAGACTTCACACAATGTATGCAGCGTTGCGTTCATTTAAGGATAATTTCGAATTATTTTAATTAATTAATTAATTACAGTTAACTGTATTATTTTGTCGTAAATCTAATGATTGAATATTGTATTGTGATCGGAAGCAAGCAAGCTTACAAAATTTCAAAGACATCGGATGATGGGAAGTGAGTTTAAAATTTATTGCAAAATTTGTACCGAACAGACAGACAATAAAACAAGTTCATTACAACGTGTTAAAAAATCATTCCCGTACAAGGAATCGAACTCGAGACTACTTTGGATTAGAAAACGAAGAACATGTGTGTCCGGTAACCTACTAACTGGAATTATTTATCTGTGAATAACATGTACTGACAACTTTGATTACAAAGCAATTTGAACACCTCCACACATCATACATTATCCGGAAGGACCATAGACAAGGGATACGTTAATGCAACTTCTTGCTCCACCTTCTGTCATTTGAACAATACTCTTTTACGTAATTCTACTTTTTTTTTTTTATTTTGTTTTCTTCTTTTGTATTTCTCAAGTACAGTATGTGACAGTAGTGTTAAAATGTTTCAACACATTGTCAAGTAATGTAGAACAAGGAAGTTCAAGTGTTGTGCAGCAGGGCTTTAAAAAGTGTGTGTGTTGGTGAAAGACGCAATCAATGACTATGTCTTCGCCTCTGAATAATAAATAGTGTGTGTGTGTGTAACACATTCACCTGTGACATTACTACTTCTTCTGCAGACTATTAACATGTTCTATAAAAGAAGAAGAAGAAAAGCGTATTCAAATGCGAGTAAAGTTATAGGTAGACGCACTTACTCAAAATTCCATTGGACTGCGAAAAGATATGCGGACATTTTGAAACAGTTGATCATGTAATAAAAAAGACTTTACAGTGAATTCACTCGAGCGTCAAAGTGACTTTTGAATGTGAAGTTGAGGGGGGGAGGTGGGGGTGGGGGGAGTTGATTCGTTAAGTTCTTTGCTTCAGAAGGCTTTGATCGTGACACGATTACTCGTCGACTTCCACGTTTGTATGTTCCTTAATATTGATTCATTAGTGTACTATAAAACCTATGATTTTTTTTTTTTTAAAGATCAGTAATTCATAACCTGTTACACGTATTTCCAGGCTTACGTATTAGGATGTTTTAAGAGGTACGCCGAAAAAAAAAAAGAAGCAAAATGGCGGTAAAATGTTTATACGTTAACTGTGTAACAGAGGTTACAAGTCAAGGGGTGCGTTTCGCCAATCTTCGTTAAGAACTTATTATAATCGTTAAGGAACTTTTAAGAGCTTTGTATTACATTGAATTCGTTTACTAACGATTCGTTTAATTCGTAACGGAGGTTGGTGAAAATACACCCAACAATTTTTGAAATCGATTGTTTTGACGAATGGTGGAGCTGGTTTGCTTTGTCATTTTATGCCAGAAGAGCCCTCCCTGTTTTCTCGCTTTATTTTAGGATATTCTGGGTGAATAAGGTATTTCGATGACGCCACTATAGCGGGAATAGCGCATATGTTGGGCGGCGTGCCTATCGCGAGCCTAGCCTTAACTCTTCTCCCCTTCACGAATATTGATTACAGACAAACTATATAGTATACGGAGCAAGTAGTTCCTATATATAGATAAAACAGTTTCTATATATAGACAGACTGAAAACTTCTTATGCAGATTAGACTAAAATGTTCTTATACACAGATCAAAAAGGTCTTATATATAAAGACCAAAAAGCTGAACAGGGGTCTGGAAATAGATTTATGGAAAGCTGTTTGTCCTTCAGATCAGGAATTTCAAGAAAATGAGCTCCGAAGAAAGACAACGAACTATCCCTACCAATTCCCTTTGGGCTGTATTATTTAATCATAAAGTCGACACATCATTAACATCATTATTCGTCGAGATATTACGTCATTTGTGACGATATTGTATGCTACTACATTTGGGAGTCCTCTAGCTCAGAAACTAGAAGTCTTTTCAACATTTTTAAAATGAATTTTTTTTTTGTGTGTGTGTGTTTTCGGTCTGAGGATTCATCTTTCAATCACGTCTTAAATACCCCCACACCTTGGATATACTAATTTGCTATTAAATATTGCTCAACCAAGATTTCCATTTGTTTTAATTCCCATTGATCTCTGAAGAACTCATCATTGTCTTCCGGTCAGAGAATAATAACCAAACTAGTACGCACTGCTTGTTGTTGATTGATACGAACGGCAAAATAAATGATTAACTAACGGACCTTTTAATTGTCAACAAAAAAAGGCTCTTTA
>JAGDQP010032271.1:0-21421 GCA_022664845.1 Lepisma saccharinum
CTTACAATTAAAAGCTAAAAATTATTATTGAACTTTGTAGGTGATTACTACTGGAAATTCAATGGTACTGAAGAAGTTATTCTTAAGGGTTACCCGAAATTAATATCAGCGACTTGGAAAGGATTGCCAGGAAACATTGACGCTGCTTTTACGTATAAAAGAAGTAGAAAAACTTACTTTTTTAAGGTGAGTTAATGTGTTTATGTATCAGTAGTTAGTATTTTCCTACAAGTATTAAACGTACAATATTATTCATAATGCCTTATAAATAAATTTATGAAGTTGGAATTACCGTTGAGTTCTGTCCTGAGGACGTCTTCACTAGAAATGATTATCCGGTATTCCGCCAGCAAGTAGATGTGTTGTAACCTGAAGATACCTGGGTACGGTAAACTGATGGTGGTTTAGTTTGGCATTAATTTCCTTCAGATTGAGATAAAGTGCTAAGTCATCAATAACACACAGAGATAAGAGTCAGTTGTATGCGAGAACATTACCCAGATAGCAAGCCAGCTTGCAACAAGGTTGTCAGTCATTTACTTTGAGCTTGTCAAAATTAATACTGTGTTAAACTTAATAAAAAAGGATGAATCAAACTTGTTGTAAGAATATAAGTGGCTTGTTTGTTAGAACTAAGCTAATTCAAGCTTACTGGAACCAGCAGTTATACGAGGAAGCTTCCCACCCAACACAATTCTTTTTTTAAAAAAGTACATTGTGTTTCTCTTTCTTGTCCTGTTAAGGGTATTTCAACCTTAATTCTTGTAAACTAGACTGTATGGTTCAACCTGTTCTGGTTTAATTTGCTAAGTTTGATTCACTTTTGAATCAAGTTAAAATTGCTATGTGGGTACAGCCATGATAATTTGATTTTATTCTGAATGTAGGAAAAATGTCAGTAATCCTAATACGTAAATGGTAGTTTTGTTGTAGTTTTATTTCCCATGTTGGTATTATGTCATGATTTTCTTTTTTTTTTTCAAGAAAAAATCTCTATATTGGCTAAATAGCAAATACTATATAGTGCTCGATGGATCAAGTCATTATGTACTGAAAATATGTCTAGTTCATTACATTCCACATCTGAACTGATGAAGTAAATAATTAATGGATGTCCAGGGCTATTGTAAAGGATTTTCCCGATTTCAAAGTTTAATAATTCACGTTTATTGACTTGCAATTTACGTTAAATGAAAGAAAAACTCAAAAACTTTTAGTACCTGGCAACTGTGATGTTTAGTTAAGCATTCCGCCGCTAGAGTGACAGTAAATCAATTTGACCGAAAAGGAAGACAGGAGGAGAGCATCGTGTGTTCTCGAATTTCAGTAACATTTCTATAACATTTGAAACAGTCTGCAGTTAATGTTCCACGAAGTTCGGGTTAGATCCACCAAGCGGATACTCAATACGGAAGTCGTACAGACAATTTAAAGAAAGTGGGTGTATCTGCAAGAGGAAATCAGAATTTTCGAGAACATAAAATGCTCTCCTGTCTTCATTTTCAGCCATCTTGATTTACTGTCACCCTAGTGGCCGAATACTTAACTAAACATCACAGCTGCCAGCCACTAAAACTTTTTGAGTTTTTTTCTTTCATGTAACGTAAGTTGCATGTTATTGTAAATCATTAAACGTGAGGTATTAATTAAACTTTGAAATCGGGAAGATCGTTTACAATAGCCCTGCATTTTTCTCAACGAGTCCCCGTAGAGAACTGGTTAAAGCGACGGACTGCAAATTACAAGAGTCCACGTTCTAATCCAGCCGCTGTCAAAAGTTCCAATTGTACTTCAAGACGACAGAAAGGAGTTCTTTCGAAACCATAGTAAAGATGTAATGAAGATAATGGATCATATCCAATTAAATATGTATATTAATATATATTAATATACAAATATAAGCTAATATACAAACTATGAGTTTGTCAGGAGTTTCAATATTTAGCATGAACGTGGGAAAAGAACCAGCAGAATTTGAAATAATACGATTCCTCTGTGTGACGTCATAGCAGTGACATCATTAAATTTCTCCATTCTTTTAATGTAAAAAGATGCGTACAGAAAACAATATCATGCATAATGGAAAAAGGATATTAGTGCTGTAATTAATAATTGACGTAATTTCGTTAATTAAAACAGTACATTTCTCTCAAAAGGGAAGTCGTGTGTGAAAATTAGTTACCTGGCAAATTTAGGATCGCTAATTAGCGTGGTGATTGTTTCCGAAATGCTTTGTTTGCTTGCCCTTTGGTAAACTTGTCATGCCGAGCCTGAAACTGAGGGATTATGTAGACTTTCGTCTGACACGTTAATGTGCACCCAACAGTTATGTTTTGGTTGGATACATATCTCGTTTATAAGAGGTAACAGATCATGCATTCATAATATGTAACGCTTTATACGTTTTATCCAGTTCTTTGTATAGACAAGAAAGTAATGTAGCTAGTTGAAACAGTCAATTTTCTTGGATTTCAAATTGATAATAAGTTATACTGGTTTCAACTCATTGAAAAGGTTTGGTTTTTCAAATGGGGACCCATCCCAGTTTTCATTGCGGATTCTGCATGTATGGGGAAAACTACGGCAGAAAACATACTTGCAAAAATGTAGAATATTAGCCATGAGTCCCACTTCACAAAGCCAACAATTGATCAATGGTGAAAAGTTTCGCAACGGCTAAATTGTTACAATTGTTTCAAAAAGTCGCAAGAGACAAAATTTCCAGGAAATCATCAGAGCTATCTGGCGGGCTAGTTAAACTACTTGTGGAGGACCCTGTGTGCGCCTATGGGATACAAGTTAGACTTTTCACATGGAACCTCCACTTTTCATCTTCGGAAAAAAACTACATAAAAAAATATGCTTTGAAAACGAGAATATTGGCCATGGGCTGCACAGAGCCGAAAATTGATGAATGGTGAGAAGTTCCGGAGCTCTACAGTAGCTTAATGGAAGACTATTAAATCTTAAAGGCAAGAGAAAAATTTGTAGGTAAGCAAGATAGCAATCTGACAGGGTGGCCAAGCCCCATGTCCGGGGCCGTGTGTGAGTCCTATTGGACCCAAGTTTGATATTTCAACCTGAACACCACATTCAGATTCTGACTCCAGGGGAAAATACATCAGAATGGGTTTGTAATCAAAATATTGTTGCGATTACCTTACATCTCTCTTCGTGTCTTTATCTTTCGCTTCCACACACTCACTCATTTCCTAACTATTTTGGTATGTATACCTCTCAACTTGTAACAGCTGTCATTGTATTTGCATGATAATAGATCACAGAGTCGTCGTCAACGCTCTGTAAGACAAATTTGGTAGTTTGGACAATCCAATCAACAGGTCGTTGGCATTCTCCAGAACAGCATGGAAGTAATCGATAACATTAGAACACTTTGATTCATGGGTGACTGCGATGGCAGTGACGACGACAGGAATTGGACGACGAGGAGCCAGTCATCCATCTGCATGACAAGGAACACAAAACTCGCTGGAATTGTCATCCATATTGAAATATTCCAGTTTCGAATGGGAAGTCTCATCTCAAAAGAAGGAGAAGGTAGTGGACAAAGAATACAAAGAGCATACTTACATTTACTGGACTCAACATCCTCCAACTGCAGGATCCCTATAGCATCGAAGGAAGTCGAGCACACCACAGTACAAAGAAAACAAGAGTATGAATGTACTTTACCTGTATGAGAAGACACCAAACAAGCCGAGTATGAAACTGATACATGATCGAGAAGTACAACAAGCACAAGTCTTTTATGATTGGACTCCATGGCTCTGTGCTCTGAAGGCAAACATGTGATTGATCCAGACAATCAGATCAACTTTAAGGTTTCTTTGGGTGGGTTGAGACATTTAAGAAAAGACACAGGATTGTCAACCGCGCAATCACCCACATAATTAGCAAAAACTGGCGAGCAAAAGAAGCATAAATCAGTCAATTTGCAGCTTATTTCATTGCAGCTCATTTTGGACGAATATCTTCAGTAAATAGTCTTTAACGATTTTAAGACTCGAAGGAATCGCAACAGTTTGTTCATGCATCGGATCAGCTAGTACAAAAAAGTCACTCTTACATGATTATCCCTGTTGTGTCGATGAAACGAGAACGATTGCTTCCGATATATGTCCTGGCAAATTATCTGATTCCAAAACTGTTGATCCCCAGAACATCAGGCCATTCCCTGAGAAAACCGCAAGCATGAGCAAAACTGATCTGAAAAAGTTCTTCACTGACGACTTCTGGGAAAGCATGCCTTCTGACAGAAGCAAAATCCTGTTGTAACTCGATTTCTGGAGATAAAACAAAGACGATGCGATCACGAATGGGGTATGTTCCGAACTTATTTTAAACGACTGATTCCAGATTGATGCACGGGTCTGATCCAGCCACTCGATGTATACTTTTTCAGACATTATAACTGTCATTTGTCAGGCTCACCACGGGCACTGGCATCACATCTTCACAAGTTAACCTGTGGCACCGTGATCTGTTTTTTTAAACCGGTCTTTCATTCTATTCCAGTTCAGTGGATTCAAGAAAGTATGCCTTCTACAAGTGCGGGTACCTGAATGTTTCACATTTGGTTTTCTGTTTCGATTCGATCATCCACGATAAATGTTTCAAGTCTGACGACATCGCATTTTTAAAGTGTGCACACTGTAAGCAAAGTCTCTGCTCGTCTGACACATTTGTCGCTGTACTTCCCATCAATTGTATGAGACTTTAAACTTGTATTTATTTCATGGTTTATTGATTTCTAATAAAAGTATGACTTGAATTCAACTCTGAGCTACAGTTTCGGTGTTTCTGTTTATGCAATTCACGACGTGGGTGCTTTTGTAGCTACGTGCTGTGCATGCGAATTTGCTAGAACTAGAAATAATCTAATTGAATGTCAAAGACAAACATTTACATTCTTTTGGTTTATTTTCAGCCAGGGAACAGCAATATCGACTGAGACAAAAATGTAAATGTTCCTATAAACTAAACGAAAGGTATCCTTGCTTTGCAAGTAGACGTAATGGAAGTGAAACAAAGTGTACATTGGATATCCTTACGTTAATATACTAGTATAAAAGGTGTAAAGACTTAGAGGCACATAAATCGCGAAAAGAACAAAAAAAAAAAAAAAAAAAATAATAATAAGCAGCCCATCAGCAGGAACATTTTATCTTTTTAAAATTATTATATATATTTTTATCTTCTCTTGAAAATACCTGCGAGATATATGTTTATTTGAACTAATGAGAGTCAACGTTTATAGAACTAACAGGTTGCCTTACACATGACGTAAGTGAAGTAACCAAGGATATTGGAATTAGAGGATAGGCCAACATTTTGAGAACACTGAATTCGAACTTTAAAAAGGCAGTCACTCTATCTTGGCGTGGAGAGATGAATACGAGTATGAAAAGTACTACCAAACAAGTTAATTTGATGGATTTGCGGTATAATTGTTTTCATTCTCAACAGATTAACATGTTCGATACGTACGTTCAGGGATCACTTTTACCTTAAGCCTTTATCACTTTCCTAAATTACAACTGGGCACACCACGTTTGTGAACTAACATTTTGACATTCGGATTAGGCTCCTTAAAAATAGCCTAATCATTAATTTCAATATCATTAGAGGCTTCAATGGCGTCATGTGTGAGACAGCCTGTTAGTTTTACAAACTTTGGATGACAGCATGAACATTTATCTATGTTTACGTTTCTTGTCTTTCAAGGGTGATGACGTTTATAGGTACACAGGAAGATGCAAAGATCGTGGATATCCAAAGAAAATTTCGGAAGATTTCCCCGGAGTCCCTGGCCAACTCGATGATGTAATCGAATGGAACGGAGACGCGAAGATTTATTTCTTGAAAGGTATGGAGCATAACATTAGTACTATGTGTATTTCCCTCATATCGCATCCAACTGGGTGATTTTTTTAATTCCTTTTCTGTTGCTTGACACTTGAGAAGCTTGGTTGCAAAATTTACTATATCCATATTACTTTTTCAAATTGTTTTTCTGTTTTTTAAATAATATACAAATTCTTGATTTGAGTTTGAAGCAAATGCTATATTAAACCGCTGATCTCCATGAGCAAAGTGACGGAGTTATTTCGGGTCCCGGTCAGAACGCCCACTTGCAAAAACGGTCAGAACGCCCAAATGCAGAAACAGTCAGAACGCCCACTCGTAATAATGGAAACAACGCTCACCAAAAGGGTCAGAAAGCACAAATATAGAAACGGTCAGAACGTCCACTTCTTAAAGCGATCAGAAGGCCCAATCCTAAACGGTCAGAACGCCCATCAAAATGATCAGAATGCCCACCAGCCGTAACTATAGCTAGGCTAAACAGTTATTTGTTTTAGAAACGGTTATAACAGCAACCGTTACGTAAAAATAACTTATTAAATACAAGTTGAAATATTCCGTTAGAACTGGAGTTATTTATTCTCAATTTAAAGAAGCAGTATAAAAATACAATTCTAGGTCAACTTACTTACCTGTAGCCTGTTATGTGTGCAGTAACGCAAATATGTAACAAACAATGTACCTGGAAGGCGTATACGAGGAAGAAAAATGGACTATGGGTAGGACTTGGTAGAATAGTTCACATTATAATTGTCGGAAACTTATTTCATGAAATTATGTAGGGGTAAGTTGCAAGAAAAATCTTAATCTACACTTAAAACTTGGACTTAATTCTGTCAGAGGTTCACTCAGCCAAGCGTGCAATTAAGTAGGATGTTGCTGGAAACATACGAGGAAGAATTAGTTTTCTGAGCCTTCATGTACATAACTTCCTTGTAAATGTATTCTGTTTCATTGTAGCAGAATTTTTCGTCAGGCTTTTGCTACAGCGCTCTCCACCTTACCAGCAAATAAATTTACTTCAGTTTTTACTCTACTGATCCATCCCAGTTAATCACAAGAGATCGCTACTCTTCGCTAGTGACTTTAAGTTTGACCGATTGGTGTCGCTACCTACTAGGAGATGGCAGCAAGTAGCTCCCACACGAACAGATAACAGAGTAGGTACCGCAGCAAATGGGAACTTACCGCCAAGTTTTAAGTGCAACCGGCAGATTTTTTTTTTTTATTTATTTATTATTAAGTTTCAGATACAGCTTGAGTTGCCATTTTACACAGAAACAAAATAACAATGCAACAAACTAAATAACTTCACTACAAACTAAATAACTTTACTACAAACTAAATAACATGAAATTAAATTTTAAACAACACATAACACAGCAATTGATATAAAAAACATAACGATTATACTACATAAGAAGAATAACTCACATATTTGTAATTAGCGTTCGATGGAAAGTGTGTTCAGATCCGAAAATATCAATATTTGAATCAAGGTTATTGTACATAATTACTAGCCTATGGAATAAGGAGCGCTGCAGTATACTTAGTCTAGGCGTGGCACAATGAAGGAGGTTATTATTTCTAGTTATTCGCAAGGGAACACGGAAGTAAAATTTAGATATCAACTCTCCAGTTCTAAGATTACCGTTAAGTATCTTGTATAAATACATCAAATCTGCCAGCTTGCGACGAGAAGAGGGTACGTGGAGACCAAGCACGGATAATAACTCTGGTTTGCTTAAGCTACGTACTGATGGTATTCTTCTTCTGACTATAGCAAGAAAAAAGTTCAGAACAGAATCAATATGAGATAGATTAGAAATACTAGCCATGTTCCAAATTGGGGAGCAATATTCAATTTTAGGGGAGATGAAGGTTTTGTAGAACATACTCAATGAATGAAGGTCCTTAATTTCTGTAAATCTATAGAGAAGACCAAGTAAGCGCATAGAACTGTTAGTTACAGAAGTCACGTGATCAGCAAATAGAAGTTTTTCGTCAAATACCACTCCAAGGTCCTTTTGAGAAGAAACTTTAGCAATAGGATTGTCATCAATGATATAGGCAGATGGGATTTGATTCCTCTTTAATGAAATAGTAAGAAAAGAAGATTTTGAGGGATTTATTTTCAAGTTCCACGCATCACACCAGTCCAAGAGGTCAGAGATGGAATTTTGGAGATCAGCAACATCCTGTAATGATCTGATTTCTCGAAATAATTTACAGTCGTCAGCAAAAAGAAGAATTTTGGTTTCAGATGACGAGAGATAAGATGGGAGATCGTCCATATATAGAAGGAAAAGGAGGGGGCCCAAAACACTACCTTGAGGTACACCACACAGAACGGGAACAAAATTAGAAGATGATCCAGAAAGAACAACACGTTGTTCGCGGCCAGTGAGATAGTCTCTCAATAATGAAAGGAAGTTACCATGGATATTGAATCGGTGAGTTAATTTATAAAGAAGAAGATTACAATCAATTCTATCGAAAGCCTTACTAAGATCTAGATAGATGACATCAAGTTGTGTGTTATTGGACAGGCATTGGGTAGCATCAGAGAGTAACAAGGACAGGTTTGTAAGAGTGGAACTACCAGGAAGAAAGCCATGTTGAGCAGAGTCTAGATAGGGTGAGACAAAATTATAAAGTCTATCTTTGATGATTCTTTCACACACCACAGATAAAATAGATAAAAGAGAAATGGGTCTGTATGAAGAGACATGGGTCTTATCTCCAGATTTCAGAATGGGTATAATATTAGCCTGTTTCCAAGAAGAAGGAAATACACCTTCAGTAAAACATCTATTTAGAATACAAGAAAGAGGGTAAGTCAATGATTCAGCAGCATTACGTAAAAAAATAGCACTAATGTTATCATAGCCGGGAGAACGATTTAGAGGTAAAGAAGAAAGCAGATATTTTACCTCATCAGATGATGTACTTAATGAAGACAGTGAATGTGAACAGATCGGTTGAAGCTGAGGAGGTGGCAAAGGAGGAGATTGGACACAGAAATTGTTGGAGAAGTATTCATTCAATAGATGTACCCTCTTTTCACCAGCCGCTGTAGCCGAATCGTAAATTAACTCTGTCGGAACACGTGACTGACATCTTCTTGAGTTTATGAGGGACCAAAATCTTTTAGGATTGGTACATATTTCAGATGTTACCTCGTTAATATAATTTTGATACTTTGCCCTAAGCAATTTCTTGGAGTAGCGCCTGATCTGGGAGAAAGAGCTATAAGTATGTGCATTAGGATGTTGCTTCCAAAGCTCCCATGCAAGTTTTTTATTTTTCAAAACAGACCGCGCTTCTGTATCAAACCAGGGAGGATATTTAGAGGATCGGAATTTCTTTGTAGGGACAAAGTCTTTACAGGTAGCATGAATTACATCCGTGAACAAATCAATAGCTTCATTGATTTTCGCCCTTATACTATGCGAATTAACATTTTATTGGGAGTTTTTGGAAGAAAAGTGAGTTAATGCGTTTGTGTGCTGTGTGCTATAGTAAATACTGTTTGAAATAGAGAATTAGTGAGAAATCCATGTTCCCATTCCCACTGACACATTGATGAGCGGGAAACACACCAGCAGCAGCATTGATGAAGCGGAACTATGCTATGGCTGCGCCTTAAACATTTAAATCCTATTGGTGGAAATTTGAAAGGTAAACCGTTGGCTGCAAAGGCAGTTTTGGCGCACTCATGAAACAGAGGGGCTCTCGGCCATAGGACATGAAGTTGTACGGATGTAAGAAAGCTAAGTGGTCGACAAAGACGTTTATAAACGACGATACTATTGGAAATTAAGTCCCTGGTTACACTACAAATAAGTACAATGTTTCTACAAGCTGTGCAGTATAATTGTTTCGTCGACATTACTTTATGAAGTTAATTTTTATCGTCGACAGCGTTAGCCAGCAGCTGGATTGGTTCCTCCATGAATTGTGTCTTTGTGCCGTTGCCGTAACTCCTTTGTGTGACTTCGTCCGAGCGATAATCGTTTGCGAGCATGTTCATAATTTATGTGCACAAGCAATTATTTGTTGGAAAATAAATACCCGGCATCATAGTTCTCGATTAATCTAGTAAATGGCATCTTACACAAGTGTATTTATGTGTGTATAAGTGCGTGTTATCATATAAAGCATATATCTTGTTTAAAGTTCTCCAAGTATTTTTCTTTCGTTGTGATGCGAAAGAGAGAAAGTATTATGCGTCTATTTATACGTCACACAGTCCTTAGTGCCCAACAATATGTATTTGTGTAGTTGCGTACTGCCATCCATTGCTAAAAGTGAAGAGCCATACTGAGCGCCATTTCCAGTTATCTGTATAAGGGCGCGCCACCATTATTGAATAAGCTCGAATGGATGTATGTGGTAGATAGTGTGGTGCAGTACGTCGAATTCTTAAAAGGTCAATATAACAACCACAGAGCAGCGCCAGTAAATATGTCCATGATTTGTGTGTATTTTTGTTCAGCAAATTAATTTTTGGGGAACTTAAAATTAATGTCATGTGTCTGTGTCGTTAGTACGTGAGTCGTAAGCAACGAATCAGGTGCCTTATACCACGTTACTTGGTTATATTCCGTGTATCTGGTCTTTTGTCTATAAAGTACCACGCGACATTGGTGTCGAAAGTGCTATTTATATCTGGTAACCCACGTCATCCTCCTTTTTATTACAAGTGCATTTTATTTATAACCTACTTTTTATTATAAGTGGCGTTGCTAGCTTTTTTTATTATTTCATCATACTGTTCAAGCATAAGTACTGCTTTTAAACGTCATGTTGAGATTCTTTCACTGAAGTAGCTTTTCAAGAAGATAGACATTCCGCGATCAAGAACTAACTCACCTAAATGATACTGCACACATACCGGTAACAGGCTACAGGTAAATAAGTTGATCTAGAATTGTATTTTTATACTGCTCCTTTAAATTGAGAATAAATAACTCCAGCTCTAAAGGAATATTTCAACCTATTATGTAATATGTTATTTTTAAGAGTTATTTTGATGTAACGAATATTTTTATAACCGTTTCTGAAAAATAACTGTTTAGACTAGCTATAGTTATGGCTAGTGGGTGTTCTGTCCATTTTGGTGGGCGTTCTGATCGTTTTACAAGTGCGTGTGCTGACCATTTTGACAAGTGAGAGTCCTGACCGTTTCTATATTTGTACTTTCTGATCCTGTTGGTGAGCGTTTTTATGAGTGGGTGTCCTGACCGGTGGGCGTTCTGAGCGTTTCTACATTTGGACATTTTGCCGTTTTGCTGCGCATTCTGACCGTTCTTGCAAGTGGGCGTTCTGACTGGGACCCGTTATTTGAACCATGATTTTTACCACCGTAACAATCTTGGTAATCTAAGCAGTCTTGTGGTGTGGTTTGAATGGTGATGTTGTAAATAACAATCACATTTATTTATACGTTGAAAATATAGGTTGTTTAAAAAACAGTTTGAATAAATGAGCACATCAATGCTTCTTTACTTTGGCATAGAACTATAATATCAGTAGATTAATTCTTTCCTTTTACGCTTATAGGAAGCCAGTATTGGAAGTTTGACCTTGAACAGCCTAACTTGAGACTTGAAAACCCGAGACCAATGACAAATTGGGAAGGAATGCCAAATGAAGTAGACGCAGCATCTGACTTCCCACTCGGTCGTACGTACTTCTTCAAAGGTGACAGATATTGGAAATATAACGATAATACGCAAAAGGTAAGAAAATAATTACGTAGTTGTGTTCGTTTTGGAGACACTATTTAATCATCTATCGAAAAGAATTAGAACAAACTCTCTGAACAGGACAAACCATTAAAAGTAATCTATCCATATTACTTATTTATTTAAGTTGCATTAATGTGAACAGCAGTATCCTAAGCCTATCAGAAGACTGTCGGATGATATCGTTCCACGTCAGGGTACTTTAAGATAACTTATTTTAAAAAAAAAGTTTTGAAAGAAACTAGAGAAGGGAAATATCTTGTTAGTAATGGAATATTTTAGTTCTTCTTGTTTATTGCAAGAGTCACGTTATTCATATTAAGCCTTTTTGGTGTCTTGCATGTCGTTTTATAGTTTAATTTAATTTAATGTGATTGCATTTTCTTTTTAGTAATGTGATTTAGTTCCAGTGTCAAATGGCTGTTCCAACTATATCTGAAACTAAATAAATATATTTATAATATTGACGAAAACATTTGGAGAATAGCCTCTTGACTTATATTTAAAAAATGCCCATTGAGTTCTACGTAACGATGTCCCGATGAACAAAATGACGGCAAGCCGACGGACACCCTTCGCGGCATGCTACCTGGATCCGGCTTCCCGCCGTCGCAGTTAGACTAATGCCTGCCGTCAAGTCGGTCACCCGCTGGCGGCTCACGAGAAATTTCTGATAGTCCGCTAGGTGGATAGCCACTGTTTTCTGGTCGATATCCGACACAGCAGCTGTCCGCCGGTGGGCTGACAGCGAATATCATCGCTTTTAGATAGAGCTCAACGGTGACTGCATATACCAGTGAATTCTAATTTGTGATACAGGAGCGCTCAATTGGATTACAAATCTTAGTATCTCGTGCACATACAATACCGCATGATGTAACTATTAAAGTTGTTTGAAGGGATTAAGGCTAGCTATGCATGCAAGCGCCCGTTGTTCGCTTTGCTTGCGATTTGGATGAGTAATCAATTGAAATAGGTATTTAAGCACGTGTTCTACGTGTAACACGAGTTTCTATTGGCTACTCATAAAAATCGCAAACAGGGCAAGTGCCTGCAAGGAAAGCCGGTCCTACTCATAAAGAAAACGGAGCACACAATGACAACAAGCGTAAAAAAGGAGTTTGAACTGAAAGTTTGGTCCCTTTAGAATTAAACGAAGTGGACAAATGAGGTTAACTGTTCAATCTTGTATCTGGCTTCAGATATTAACTTGATTTCTAATGCAATCGAGCACGTCAGTATGATAAATTAGAGGTCACTGGCTGATCTTGCTTCCGTCTTTATTTCCGCAGTTTCGATTTATTGGTGTAAGAACGTGTTCTTTGACTACTGATAACTTTTAAGCAGTTTGATGCAGAATAATAGTTTCAATCATTTTGTAAACAACGCTTGTGCGTGTCCAAGGTAGTCCTAGTTGCCTCTACTATTTTCGATTTATTGTTATTTTGCCTTTCTCACGCTTTTAAATTCTGGCTGAGCATACCAAGATGGCATCCTGATCTTGGTATGTTCAGATTCTGTTTAGTCTGCCTTCTAATTTTAATATTCTTGGGTAAGTCAATGACGTCACATCTGATGTAACCTATAGTTAGTTCTATGAACGCTGGATACTGAAGCCTTTTAAACCGTATACTTTGTTGAATTTTTAAAACAGAAAAATTGACAGCCGCCACGACCGAGACTCAACGTTTACCAACACAAGGTTTATTGTGATAAAGGTAATAACGTATACTTTTTGTTTCTTACTATTTGCAGCCTTATGACGCATATCCACAACCTACTGGAACATGGTGGTTCGATTGTGAGTAGATCGAAGACTTGCTGTTAAGTGTAAATCATCAGATAAATTTATTATGACCCAGATATAATAAAGAGAATCAACAGCTTCTTATATTCACCTGAAGAATGGTTTGTAACCTTTGCAGTATATAAGTGCAATATATAGATGCACTATAGGAATGCTTCAAAGACTGAAAACTTTACAAGTTTTGTTTCTATCTGTAACAACATTGTGTATATGAGTATTTATACACTGTTGTAAATAAGTATTTTGTTTCGAATATGTTCACTTACTATGTTTTATACTTTGTTGCACATTTATTCACTAAATAAACTTTTAGAAACCGTATTTTGCATTTCAATTTTGTTTAACTTTTTTCATTCCATATGTGAAATTATCGAAGGAATTTAACTGTTTTGTTTTTTCTACGTTACCTTTCGGGGCTGGTCTTTTACGAGGTACATCCAGAAAGTAAGTTTCGTTGTCAATTGTTACCACAGTGGCGGTGCGCTTGCGATTCTGCGCATGCGCACCATGTTTGGAGACTCTTTGGGAAGGCACTGACGAAGTTTGGGACAGGAGAGAAGCGCAGACGCTTCGTAGCGAGAGTTTATAACGTTTCGGAAAATCGAGTCGCCCGCCGCGTACGAAGTAAGGTCTGTGACCCGTTACTTGAATGAAAGGAACATGAAACCAGCAGACATCCGCCATCAAATTAGTGGGGTGTGTGAAGAAGATCTGTAATGGTGCGGCAGTTTAATGACAAACGAAGTAAGCGACCAACTGCAGAAGATGACAGAGAACAGACGTTGCATTCCACTACCGTCATTAAACTGTCGCACCTATCTCCACACCAAAACTCTGATACACCCCATCAAGTTGACGGTGGATGTCTGCTGGTTTCATGTTCCTTGAATTCAAGTAACGGATTACAGACCTCACTTCGCATGCGGCGGGCGACTGGATTTTCCGAAAGATACTCGTATAAACTTTCACTGCCAAGTGAACTTAGTCCCTGGCCGACACTTTTCTGCATTCTTTCCCGTCTTCTATCCCGACCTGAGCCTTAGATGCCTAAAGACCATAATTAAAATTAAAATTTTACGAGTCAACTTTGACTTTTTCTAATTTATTGCCTTTAGGAATCTTTGGCTCGGGCTTAGATAGGGGAGAGGAGATGGTGACAAAGGCAGTGGCGGTTCGAAAATTGCTTTTAGAGGGGGCTAGAACGTGCAACTGAAACAAGACTCTATTTTACTGTTTAAATTTGATAGTGCATACTTCATATTCTATTATCTTTCATTTAGTGTACACTTTTAGAAAATTATTATTCTTTCATTTAGAATTTCATTTTATATTTTTCTTTGTATATTGTGTCGTTAATAAGTTTGAGTTATAAAATCACAATTTCTCTGCAATATATCTGACAACGCGCACCGGCAAGTTCTCCTTATACAAGGTGTTAAAAAAAATAATACGGTGAATTTTTTTATTACGAATAAAGTAATAAGCTTACTTCAAATTTGAATTAATCTCCTTCAAAGTACTCTTCTTAGCTAGCGATGGTTTTATTCCAATTTTGATTCCATGATTGGAAACATTTCTGGATGACTTCTTTCGGAAGGGTATTCAGGTGCTCCGTCGTGGCCCTCTCAATACCGGGAATGGAATCAAAACGTTTTCCTTTTAGCACGGTTTTTATTTTTGGGAAGAGCCAGAAGTTACATGGTGCTAAATCCGGAGAGTAAGGCGGATCTGGACAGACAAGAACCCTTTTCTCGATCAAAAAACTTGCAGATCAGAAGCGAGGTGTGGCACGGCGCGTCAAAAGTCTGGGGATACATTTCACACTCCCTCGTCTCATTTGCAAATTATCTGTTAAAATGCTTTGCACGAACCCGTACGAGATGTTCAGTTCTTTATTAAGCTCTCGAATAGTCAATCGTTTGATTGAACGAACCATTTGTGCCACGTTTTTGCACATTTCGTCAGTTTTTTTTAGATCGGAGGACGTCCCGACCGTTGCTCGTCTTCAACCGACTCATTTTAATCGCTCAAACCACTTGTAAACAGAGTCACCACGTTATCGCCATACACTTATTTTAACTTTCATGAGCTTCTTTGACACTTTTTTGCAATTTAAAACAAAACTTAGTGTTAACACGATGCGCGACAGACACGATAAACACGACATCACTCTTCCGGCTCTGGAAGCCGACTGACAAGTCACAACTTGTTCAAACTTGACACTGGCTATCTTAATGAATTAAGCTATTGGACATAAAACTTAAAATGAATGTAGCGTCAGCAGCTGCTGCTATAAAATTCATTCACCGTATTTTTTGATCACATCTATGTCCAATTTGCATGGAATATTTTGTCCGCGTTAAATTACAAAAGAAATGCTCTCTGATATTATAATATATGTGCAAATTGTACATACATCGATAAATCAAAATGTTCCTGTTGATTCAATGAACTCAGAACCGAGAAAACGTATAGCAAAAAAATCTTAGTGAAAAAAATACAAAGTAAAACCTCGTCCAGACTCTCAGATAAGATGTACAAGTAAATCTTTCAGAAAAACCTTTGCGATTATAGCATCCATACTTTAGTACGTCTTTAACTAAGTTCTTGTAGATTGTAAATATATAAAATATAGATATTGTAATTTAGTTTCATATCATTATTGATAAACTATTGTATGTGGAAGCAATAAAAGTTGGAATGGTAAACCAATTTTTAATGACAAAAGAAAAGTCTTTGATTTCTTGATTTCAATATTTTCCGATTTCTCAGTTATCATCAAAATAGATTTCATTTTTTTGTTTTTGCTCCAGTAAAATTCATTTCCAGTTATGTGTCTTAAGGCCGCTTCTGTTTTAATTTTAATTGAAAATATTGGTTTCAATTTTTATTGAAAATTCAATTTTCGAAATATAGAAACCGCTTGCGATTTATCAAACATCGAATTTCGATTTGCCAAATTTAAAACCGAACAACTCTATGCAAATGCAAACTTTTTACACATAGAAACGAACACAACTTTTTTTTTCCTTCCCCACTGCAAGCAAATGTACATACGTAAATAAAAGAGTGAACAAAGATTGAACGAGCATTCACACTGTCAGACAAGTTTGATCAGATATTTGAATTGATGCTATTTTCATCAAATCTTTGTTTCACTCTTTAGTCATCGTTCAGTTGAAAGACTTCTTTTGTTTACTGACGTGTACTCAATCTCCTATCAAATTGAGTACCAGAGTGCCCTTGGTTTTCCTGGGCACCTTGGGAGACAAGGACGTTCGACCATGGGCTTGACCACCTCACCTCACTTAATGCCGTACATCAAGAATATCTGGAACGCTACCTCTACAAGCCCCACGCGTCGTTCACGGCGTGTGTGCACCACACATGTGAAACCATATCATTTATCTTATTACAAACCAGCAATGAAAGATGATTTAAAACCATCCACTGGATGTTAGACTTGGATTATATTTTTGCTCTTAGACAACGAAATATCAGTACTTCGATCGCTTACTGGTCGAGAAAATTGTTTCTAAATAGTTTTATTTATTTATTTATTGAACACAACAGGTTCATAGCCTAATTATGGTGTTCAGCATACACATATTACATTTTCTACATGCACACATAGGTGTAACATTCATATTTGGAGATCCATGGTAACATATTCTGCATAAAGTATTCATTATTTTATATAAGAATAGAATTCTCTCATATTTATCTTAAATATTTCAATCTCAGGACATTCCTTAAGTATACAATTATATAATGAGCACATTCTCCTAATAGGCGATATGTCCATTGCTTTAGTTCTTTGGGCCGAGAGGTGGAAGACAGCATTACGCGGTCGAGTTACTCTATGCGGTACATACAGCCCTAATTCAGATAATAAGCTTTCTGAGTCGATTTTACTGTGTAAGAGTTTGTGTAGCAAAGTTAAGAGAAAATTAACTCTTCTGTTTTCAAGAGATTGTAACCTGTACTTATTTACCAAGTCTAAGTACTTTTCAAATTTAGGATATATTCCGGTTTCTTTGTATGTCAAAAATCATACAAATTCAGACTGTATAATTTCAATTTGCCGAGAGTTATTCTGTGTATTAGGATCCCATATTATTGTTGCGTATTCTAACTTTGACCTAACATACGCCATATATCTGGTGTAGTAAAAAGTAATCCATTATTTTGCCAATAGATGGCTTCAGTGATCTGTATCTCGCGTTGTATAAGTCCGATCGGGTTCAACGAGATGGCGTTCAAACGATGAGATTGCGTACTACAAACACTGTTCAGATAGTTGTGATGAGTTGACTCAGTGTTATGTGAGCGCGCGTCAAAATGGACACTAGCAAAGAGAAAATACGCTATATTTTACAGTTTTTCTTCGATAAAGGCGAAAACGCAAGCCAGGCGGCTGCAAATGTGAATAGTGTTTATGGTCCTGATACTGTAACAGCCAATCACGCGCAATTTTGGTTTCGTCGATTCCATGCCGGTAATTTTGACGTCAAAGATGTACCACGCACTGGAAGGCCACGTGTCGAAAATGTCGATAAAATCATGGACATTGTCGCGTCCGACCGTCATGTAAGCACTGTTTCGATTGCCCAAGAGCTAAACATTGCACAAAAAACCGTGTGGAACCATTTGCATAAGGCTGGATACACAGAGAAGCTTGATGTATGGGTGCCACACGAGTTAACGCAAATAAACCTCATGGACCGAATTTCCATCTGCGAATCGCTGCTTAATCGCAACAAAAGCGACCCATCTCTGAAGTGGTTGGTGACTGGTGATGAAAAGTGGATCACTTACGACAACGTCACGCGAAAACGGTCGTGGTCGAAGCGCGGTGCACCGGCGCAAACGGTGCCCAAGCCAGGATTGACGGCCAGGAAGGTTTTGCTGTGTGTTTGGTGGGATTGGCAGGGAATTATTTACTATGAGCTGCTCCCCTACGGCCAAACCCTTAACTCGGAACTATACTGTCAACAATTGGACCGTCTGAAGGCAGCAATCGCCCAGCTTTGGCCAATAGGAGAGGTATTGTGTTCCACCAGGACAACGCCAGGCCACACACATCGATAGTGACTCGCCAGAAGCTCCGGGAGCTTGGTTGGGAGGTTCTTATGCATCCACCTTATAGTCCGGACCTGGCACCGAGTGATTACCATCTGTTCCTGTCCATGGCGAACACGTTTGCTGGTGCAAAATTCGCGTCAAGAGAGGCTTGTGAACATCGACTGTCTCAATTTTTTTGCCAATGGGGACAAGGGCTTCTATGAGAGAGGCATCATGATATTACCTTCTAAATGGCAACACGTTATCGAACAAAACGGCACATATGTGACCTAAATCGGATCATTCTAACTATGGTAAGTCAAGCCTTTAATGTCAAATAATGGATTACTTTTTACTACACCAGATATAAAGTTTTTAAGAATTCGAGAAATCGCTAGTTAACCTCATTACAAACCCGAGGTTCCTGTAAGCTTCGCTAACAAGGCGATTTATGTGCATGTCGAATGAGAGGTTAGATTTAATTGTTACGCCAAGATGAGTAATAGAATCTACTCGAACTAGTGGAGAGCCATTAATTTTGTATTCGAATTTCAAAAAGTTTGTTTTTCTCGTATATGACATTACACTACATTTATTAATATTTAATAATGACATGTTTGTTTTACACCAGTTGGAGACTGCATTAATATCATTTTGTAAGGAGGCCGCGCCCAATTCGGAGGAAATACTACAATAGATTTTTAAATCATCTGCAAACAGAAGTTTGTTGGAGGATGTTATGACAGCAGGCAAGTCATTTACAAATAATAAGAACAAAAGAGGTCCAAGGTTCGATCCTTGAGGCACACCAGAATTTACAACATATTCCTCGGTTATACTATTTTTGTAACGAACACGGTGTTTACGGTGACATAAATAGGATGCTATTAACTGGCGAAGTTTTTCTGAGAAGTTGAATGTTACAAGCTTGCTAAGTATGTTTATAGTATATCATGATTAATGACATCAAACGCTTTCGAAAAGTCTGTGTAAATTACGTCTACTTGACCTTTATTATCAATTTGTCTAGCTAAAAAATGTGTGAATTCAACAAGGTTGGTTACAGTCGATTTGTTTGGCAAGAATCCATGTTGGAAGGGCGAGATAATTGAGCGAACGCGTGAGTATATACGTTCATGAATAATAATTTCAAATACTTTAGCTGGAGCAGTTATTATGGCAATTGGGCAATAATTTTTAATACCATTACTCGTGCCACTACTTTTAGGAATGGGACAGATATCAGCAAGTTTCCATTTTGCAGGGAATTCATAGGTTGCTAGCGATTTATTGAAAATCGCCTGCAGTGGATACTTTAGTATTTCAGAACAGCCTTTGATAATATAAGATGGGACTTTGTCAGCTTCGAAAGATGTCCGAGGTTTCAGTTTTTTAATAGCTTTTTCTACGTCCTTCAGTTCAATGTGTTCGAGAAATAATGTATCTAAAATTTCAGAACAATTGTGTTCAGTTAAGGTATTGACATATTGTAGGCTACTTGAAAATGTTTCATGAATGCATTCGCAATAGCGGTTTCTTCACTTAATTGCTGTCCCTCGTAATTTAGCACATTGCATTCTGACTTTCGTCTTTTATTTTTTATGAATGTCCAAAAGCTTTTGGGTTCAGTTAAAATGTCAGTTTCACAATTGCGCAAATAAGTTCTATAGGCTGCAGATATTTCCTTTTTGGAGAGAGTACGTAATCCTTCAAATTTATTATAGTGATAACTAACATCTCCGATTGCTTGTTTCCATTTTCTACTGTGGTATGTCTTTTTCTTGATTAGTTTAATTAAGTTATTTGAAAACCAGATAGGGTACTTTAGTTTTGGTCTTTTTCGTGGTATACATTTATCGAAAATGGTATAAAATGTATTATAGAAAGAGTCAACAGCATCATAGTGTGAACGTCTAGAACTTGTCCTGTGAACGTCTGGCTTCGTCTTGCAATTGTGTTCAATTATAGAGAAATTATTCCTCTATTTGTGGGGGCAAACATTACGTAGACTTTAGGTTTTGTTATTTGGGGGCTAAAGAGAAGTCTACTCGAGCGTAACTCAGATAAAGGTTTGAGCATTCGCAAATACGAGAGGGACGTTCAGCGTGAGTTAAGTGGATATTAGCTCTAATATAATGGTAACTTCTGGGATAGAGTATATTCTAGCTTTAGGAATGAAGTGGATAACAAAATTTTACATTTTCCCTAAAAAGGCGCAGAATCTCAACTCGAAGATTAATGAACAAATAAAAATACAGCACACACCGAAAAGCTATATTCAAATCTAAAATATTCAACAGAGCACACGAGTAGTAACACAACAGCCAGTTACACCGGAATGCCGCAGGCCATGTTGGTACTCTGCTTTGCTACATCATGATTTAATTACGTATTAATTAAACACGTCCTTGTAGCTTGAATTCTATAGACGCCACGCAAATGTACTCCGTGGATTGACAGGTCGTTATTTGAGACACTCCCTCTTGAATGAAACTAGAAAACAAGTTGAGACACGTATTTTTGAATGAGACTTTCGCTGTTGCCTTGCTCCTGCATTGTATTGATTTATTCAGAAAATAATTATACATTTTTTGTTACTCACAACCCTTGCTTCTCGCCCCTTTCCCTGGCTAGGAACACACATTTGTACTCCGGAATGCCACAGGGCATTTGCCTTTTTCTTGGATGAAAAAAAAAATAATAGTGGGGTTGGCTTCAGCGAGATACCTACAGGCGCAAAGAAATTAATTTTGTTAATGAAAAAAAGAAATGAGAAAGAAGATTGAGAGGTTAAAAAGAATCATTGAATATAAGTTGGTATTGAGATATGTAGAAATATAAACACTGATTTTGCATAATAAAATGTAATTTGACTGAATTTGCATAGAAAAGCTTCCGAAAGAGTTGATAAATT
>JAGDQP010032272.1:0-21421 GCA_022664845.1 Lepisma saccharinum
TTGTTTTAATGAAAGAGGAATCACTTCGGAATGGTTTATTTTAATATTTTGTATACAAAAATTAAAGACAGGTCCAACCAATATGGCCGTAGAAACGAGAGATTTAACACACATTTCCTTGAAGTTTTATATGATATTTAAAAGTAAATCGAGAGAAAGTCTCGGAAAGTTATACGTAGAATTCGATTAAACAAAGTATAAATATGTTTAAATTTAGATGAAAAAAAAATGATATTACAGAGATTAGATCATCAGAGAAGTTGCTACTAAAATTTTCACATAAGTACTTTCACTTTTAAATTATAATACAATATTTTGATTCTGTTTTATACATTACAAAAACATAAACAATTGTGAGTGTTAATAAACCTTTCTAACAACAACAAAAGAAAATAGCTTCGAGCACTCTATGAACTTTTACCTGGCTACTGCAAACAAATTATTATTATTATACTGGAGCGGAAAATGTTACGACATACACTAAAATCAGGGAATAATGTTAAGCTACAGCACAGAGAACTATATACAGATTTAATCTACATTAATAAATATGTACGCATTTCGTTCCGTCTTCGAAGAAGTTATTTTGCCTCCTCAATAGATGTCTCTGAGGTCAATAGCTTATTTTCTTAAACCTCCTGATAAAATGAAGCTTACGATCCATAGCTCAGGTAACAGGAATGCTTGAACCACATCACAGGATTTCGGTCTAGCAGGAACTTCAAGTAAGAAAAATAATATTTTGAGATCAGAGCCATCTAACACTGGGGAAAGGAACTTCTTCGAAACAGCAAAGAAACGCGTACATCTGCATGCAATGTAGGTGAATTCTCTGTATACAGTTCTCCTAAAAAGGCCACTCCAACTGACACAACTGCCTATGTCGTGCATCTAGTAATTCAACTCCCATCTGGTTAATGGCACTATCAGTCTGAGCTGGGGGTACACCCTGGGGGTTCCCTGTTCTAACCTACCTTCCCGTTTTATTAAACTTTCCCATACCTACATATATAGCCTAGTTTATAAGTCTACAGCTATACTAAAATAGGGCTATGACAATCCTTACCGTAAACAACATGTAATTCCAGTAAAACACAAGTGCCAAAAAAGTTATGCAGAGTTGTAACGTATATATTTAACATTAAAAAGGTGCTAACTTTCTTCATAACAATAGTGCAGAGGGCGATATCCTCTACATACAAAAGCGGCCTTGAAGTAAGATCCATAGTGAAAGTTATCAACAATAATAAAAAGGGTTAAGAAAAATATGTGATGGGCTGTAATACACCGACCAAGATCCGATTTGGAGAGAGAGAAAAGAAGACTAGTTCGGGAAGGGAGAAATCTTGGCACTGGACTTAAAAACTTTTGGTCACACCGATCAAGACAGGTCACGAATCGGATGTATAAAATCAGCAGGCGACGCGAGAGAGAGAGAGAGGGGGGGGGGGATTAGTTTGAGTATAGCAACATTACTAACGCGTCTAAATCAAGATGCTGCAAGAACAGACAATGTAGAAGAAGAATTAAACAAGGAACTCAAGATGGTATCCTTTTCACAGGACAAGCAAAAGAAAGAGGAGGAAAGCAATTCCCGATGAGCATGGAACTGAAATTGGCGAGGACAACCATCATGAAATTATTGTTGAGAAGTCAGATTATAGATCTCTTGTACTGTGAATAACAAAGGTACACTCTTAAAAAGACCTCAAAGGTAATGGCAATTTCTATTTTATTCAAGGGTTATTCATTCTGTTGTTCGATGTACAAAATTCAACCATATGTAACATAAATTAAAAAAATAATTTCTCAGCATTCACCAAAATAGCAGTGTGAAAATACAAGTTTGAAAGACTGAGTACCATTTATGAATCGTAATTATGAATAATTATAAAATGGCGACGAGCCATGAGTTTCGCTTCAAATTGCTGCTAGCATTTCAAGTTTTACTTACGGTAAAACGATCTCCAACAAAAGAAGGCACTATCTCCGTAATATGTCTAATGTATTTTTATCGTTGCACGAAATTATCAATGCTGCTTCTACAAATTCAATCACAGAGAGTTCAAACTTTCAGGGAAGAAAGTTCATAACTAATTCAAAAGTTCGATCAATGCTGATTTTTTATTTTCGTTTTTTTTTTCATTGTTGAAATCGCTTGATTGTTGTTGTGAATATTAAAATCTATAACAATGAAACTGTTTCAACAATGAGAAAAGAACATTAAAAATTGGCGTTGATCGAACTCTTGAATTGGTTATGAACTTTCTTCCCTGACAGTTAGAACTCTCTAGGCTTGAATTTGTAGGAGTAGCACTGAAATTTCGTGCAACGATAAAAATACATTATACGGAGATAGTGCTGCCACCTTTCATTGGAGATCGTTCCTTTACATTAATCTTAATGACTCTTAACCTTGTTCTGTCATGGACAAGCTTTTTACTAGGATTCTATAGTGAGCATTTCTAGAGTTTGGGTTATGGATGGTGGGTAGGGTGCAGGGAAGTTTACAGTGTTGCCATTTTGCCTCGCTTACTTCCTTCTGTCCGTCGGTGAGCGTGGCTCGTAAACATATGTACACGTTTTCCACGCTACCTTGAGGAATAGTACCACAAGTAAATGTTCAGTACGCGGCAAATTAAAGACAAGTGGCAACAGTGTATATGACGTATGCCCAACGTCACTGCGTATCCATAGTAACAGCTCTGCTTTCTGTGTATTGGAGGACGTGGCTATGGAGATACAAAAGTGCACTGTTTTGAAAGTACAAATATAGTTAGCAGCGGATGTTTCTTCCATTTCCGCCTGTCAGACGGTCCGTGGATATGCTTGGACTTCAGGCTTCACTGGGCATTTGTTGGGCCGCGGTGGCTCAATGGCAGAGCGCTTACCTCGGATGCCTGGAGTCGTCGGTTCGATTTCTGCTCATGCGATGTGGGCTTTGTGGTGGAGAAACACTGCGTGCGTGTTTTTTTTTTGGGGGGGGGGTCTCACGTTTCCTCCCACTTTCTTCATTCCACCAATTCTCCCATCATCATACATTCGGCCTGAGCCAAAGTTGACTAAAGGCATTCAAATTTAAATTCAAATTCCACATTGGCATTGGATTACATCCCATACAATCAATGAAGATCATAATATAGACAACACTAGTAGGCTTGATAAAAAGGCAATACAGAAAAATGGCCCAGGAAGTACATCGAATTTGTTACATTATTGATAACGTAAAGGAAAATGAAAGTCAAAACTTAAATCCAAATTTGAAAAATATAGAAAAAAAAATAAACTAACATAAACAAAGAACTAAATAAACACGATCTAACAAGCAATTATAACAATTTTCAAATTAAAGTATGCAACAATTATGAAATAAGTGGTTTCATGAAGACATGTCTGTGAGAGCAGTTGAAACGTAAAGTTTTTACGTTCCAAAATGTGTTTTTAATGTAAGTTTGAGTAATAAACTGTTTATGAAACATTATAAAGAAACTGCGTATCACTTTACGATCATATATAACTTTGAACTAGATCGTCAAGGGAGAAAAATCGTGAAGTATGTTAGCCACATCTGGTGAGACATTTAGGAAATAGTTTCATTTACTACCACCAAGTTACAGTACCACTTACGCAAGATACCTTGGGGTTCCACATTACAACCAAGTTAAATATTACCATCCTTTCCTCAATCATATGAACTATTTCAAGGTCCTGAAGTCCAGATCTGCACTGTCATTATGTCCAAACATGGAAGTAACCATGCTTAATGGCAGAGTGGCATACAAGTGCTCAAAACAATGCCCGCAAGGATTGTTAAATATTTTGTTCACGAACCTAAACTCGTTATCGAAGGATGGGAGAATGTTTGGTACTCAGTGAGCAGCACCATGGTTACCACAGCAACGGAATAAAGTGACGTAGGGCAAGCTGCACGTTGAAGAACTAACGTTTTAGATGTTGACTCTGGTTGGGGATGTTTTACTTTCGTATCCTGATGTATCCATTTTTATTTTCCAGTCCTCTCAAAAGTTGCAACTTCTTGAGAACACGTCCTGACTAGAATGTATTCAGCAGTAGACAATGTGTTTAACGTGGAAGATCGTGAGGGGGTAATTGCCCCCTTTGACATCCCTCTTTCTTCATTCCCTCAGCTTCACTGATATATTACGAATTTATGACTCATGCGGCATGTAATTCACATTCTTGTAAGATATTTTATCTCTTTAAGTTACCTGACGTGAGACTTGCGCTGCAACACCACCTAGTGAGCTAAACATAAACGACGCAACAGATGTTCGTAATAAAATAAAGAAAAAAAAGTACAGAGCTCGCTGCGAAGTCATTTGACATTGAAGATGTGCTTCATTTGGCCTGCACCCCACCTCCATTTTTGCTCAAACTGAACACACCTATAAGGAAGGACGAAGAAAACAGCACATAGGCTGAGGAACTTGACCTGACCTTGACCCTTGGCCACGGAATGCTGTACGATGCGATGCGATGCTATCTCGCATCGCCTCAAGCAAGTACACGCGCACAATAAACTTACACACAAAAGTTTTTTTTTTTTTTAGTTTAGTTTTGTTTCATTTGTCTTTTTCTTTTGTTTGTTTGTTTTTACAAACGAGTTCGGATTAGTTTAAATACTATTCAGTGACGGCTCTGGATTCAAGCGATCGAATTGCCGAGCCATAAAACCTGTATAAACTACTATATAAATAGATTAGTTTATTTATTATAAAGATGGAATGTACAATAGTTCAATTCTCTGATAATAGATACCATTGGAATGTGAGGAATATTCACACGAACAACCACAAATCAGTTTATCGTAAAAAAACAATATCAACGTACAGAAAAGCCAACGTCCACCATTACAAATTTCTCAGCTAAAATAGTTTCAAAATCTTAACTATAAACAATCATCGGGACAGCTTTGCAAAATTTCACTGTTGCTTGTCATTTGTCCAGTACTTTTAAAAATATAAACACACACACACACACGGGGGGGGGGGGGGATAGGCACTGATATTTTTTAATGTATTTTATGATTCAGATTATTCGAATTTTGAATATCAAATAATATAATACTCAAAATTTCAATCATTTTTTGTATTTCGAAATATTCAAATTTCGAAAAGTCTTAGATCGAGTTCAAAGAACAGGAAACAATATAGCAAGTCACATATTTGACCTATTTAACAGTTTATAAAATAAAATCGCAAGCCCTAATATTGATGGTTTAAAGTAATTACAGAAAATAAAACAGGAAGCCATGTAGCCACATAGCAATTTTGACTTTATTCAAAAGTGAATCAAACTTTCTTTGACGAGTGGCACAACTTAGAGCAAGCTTATCATATCACGCCAAAAAAGTTCAAACAAGATTGTATCAAGAATCAAGGTTGAAAGTCATGACAGGACAAGAAAGATTTCTTTAAAAAAATAAAAAACGTTGTCCTGGATGAGAATCGAACCAAGGACCATTTTCAGATCGATCCGATTCTGTATTCATCAGACCAAGGAATCACACAACCATAGCTCGATTTCCAGGCGCTATTAATACTTCATCAGTAGGACACGGAACTTGGTGAAATGTTATCTTTTTCCTGAAGGTTTGAAAACGATGCGGATTGTAATAAAAACTAATTTCACCCTAAACTGAAGCAACAACAACAACAAAAGAAAGTATTTTGCATTTTTGATCGTTTTTCAGTTTATTGGTAGTTTTCTTGTTGTTAGATCATTTTACTGGTCATTTTAAAAGGATTTACTCTTATTTTCGACATTTTTCTATTTAACTGTAATTTGTTACATGTTTTTTCACATATTCCAACATGTTAAAAAAAACAAAACAAAAAATAATGTTTAGGATTGTAACAACTTACGCTGGAGAAAAGATGTCGGCAGGCATCAGGTCAGGTCACTGGAGGGGTAAATGTAGAACTGGTTGCAATTAAGCAAGAAATTGTTTCTGATTCTCCATTCCAGAAATATCTGGAAACGACTGAGGAACTGTCCGTAAAAAAGTCGAGCAAGGCAAAAAAAAAAAAAAAAAAAAACCCCCAAAAAATGGAAAAAATAAAAAGTAAAATTATGTTCCTTTCCCCACCCTCTGTAGCGGACGGAAACGTTGGTTTCCATGTTGCCAAATTCACTTTTGGCCTAAAACTTATGTTTTTTTTTTCTCTAACCATCCCGCTACCCCGTAGCACGAGATTGAAAATCATTTCCACTTGTTTCCAAGAGGTATGTATTATTCAAACACAAATTAGACTAGATTCTAGAACTGAAATATCATTTTTTTTTTAAAAAATAGGAAGATAGAAATCAATTTTATAGAAACATCGGACGTGCAACGAAAGAAAATTGAAATAAAAACAGCTTGTTCCAACAAGCATAGATTAGATTAGTTATAAGAAACAACCAGGAACACTGTTGTTCAAACAAGCCACTTAAGTTGTTCCAACAAGTTTGTTTCATGCTTGATTTTTAGTTCAACACAATATAAAATGTAACAAGCTCAAAGCACACGACTGACAAACTTGTTGCAAGTTTGCATGCTATCAGGCAAGAAATATAATGGTTAGTGAATGTTAATTGCAGGAAGTGTAAAAATGCTTTTCAAATTAAATAATTATGAGGTATGAATGAATTTCTGTGTTTTCGGGGATTAAGTAAAGTCAAGTAGCCAGCCATGTCCACAAATCATAAAAGCTCTTTCCATAGAGGCAATTCTCTCCACCTTTCGTCACCAATGGTGCTACACGTAAAAACTAGAACGAAGTTCAGAAATGTAGTACTTTAGATAAAACTGTAACTTCCTTAATCTTCAGAAAGAAGAGGTATTCGATGTTTTGGTCCATCTCTAATCTCTACGACTGAGCGTAACACATTTGAGACTTCGCAATGGGTCTGACTCCAATCCATTAAGACTTTACGGGAAACATGAACGAAGTCACGTATGACAGCTGTTTTCTGAGAAATTCTCTTCACATTTTTCATGTAATACATCTTTAAATCAATAGATGGCATTGTTAGTGCATTGCTTTACCGTCAAACTGATCGAGACTGCGTCCATCAGATAGTGAAATCCACTGTGCACTGTCATATTTTTCGCCACCGTTCTGATAAGAAGGGAGACATTGTGTCCAGACGTTCTGTAGTACTTAAAAACACCAAACAACAATGTTCAGTATACATACTTCTCTCTCATACCATCTCTCTCCCTCCCTCTTTCCCTCTTTCTTTCTCCCTCTCTCATATGTCTCTACCCACTGTTTCTCTTTCGATCATATTTCTTCCTCTTTTCTGTCACTAAATTTCTGTCTTTCCCCATATTTCTTTATTTCATTCTTTCTTTCTTGTTTCTTCTTTCTCTCTCTCTCTTTATTTCTTTTTCACCTCTATCTCTCCTCCTCTTTAACTTCTTTCTCCACTTCTTTTTCTATCTATATTTCTTTCTCTTCCAATCTCTTTCTTTATCCCCTTTTCTCTCTCCCATTTCACCTATCTCTCTTTCTTCCTGCACTTTTCATCCTCTCTCTTCTCCTCTTACTCTTATATTTCCCTCTTTCTTTCTCTTCCCTCCATCTTTTCTTTCTTCCTCTCTCTCGTTCTCATTCCAATATATTCCTCTCTTTCTTTTCTCTCTCCGTCTATTCTTCTTCCTCCTTTCATTCAATTCTTTTCTTTCTTTATTACTCTTACTTTTTCTCGCCCCCTCTATTTTTTTCTATCTCATTCCTATCTCTCCCTCTCTTTCTTTTCCTCTCTCCCTAATTCTCTCTCTCTATCTCTCTTCCAACTTTCTTTTACTCCCTCTCTCTTCTTGCTCTTTCATATCTCATTGTGGGCAGAATTGCAAATAGTTTTCACATTTTTGGTTCTCACTGCAAGAAAACACTTTAAAAAAAGTGATCTTTTACATTTTGAGAAAGTCTTTTCCCAAACCTCAAACAAGTTAATTGTTGATGACTTCTTGTCTACTTTCCTACATCGGATTGCCCACGATTTGAACATTTTATATGTATAGGAGAGTGAACGAACAAACTGCTACTTTTATCAACTGAGCTACGAAGAAGATACTTCCCTACTTTCCTTAATATATGAAGGGCATGGGGGCAAAACAATGGTAACACACATTTAATAAAATAAACTGAGTACAGAAATAAAATGCTAACACTCATGTGAGCTGAACTGTGGAAGAAGTGCAAGTTTAAAACAACAGATGGCAGCATATTGGCAATTTGTTTTATGGGATTCATCATATGCCGGAAAGACAGAATGAATTTTCCTATTCACGCTCACTGTGGGTTACCATTGTTTTCACCCATGCTTTTTATATACTGAAAAAAAAGTTCGATAAGAAAATGAGGGAGCAGCAGTTTCTTGAGAAGATATTGTGAAGAAAATGATAACCCGAGGTGCTTAAACTGTCAGTGGTGAGCGGAACCGGATCCTAAAAAGAACAGAAAACTGGGCCCTAAAGGAACCGTGAAACGGATCATAATTAGAGTCTACAACCGGAATCGGTTCTGAAGGAATCGGAACCTGTTCAGAGGGAACCGGAAACGGTTCTGAGGGAACCAGGAACCTGGTTCCAAGATCCGGATCCGGGCACTCAGTTCCAAGATCCCAATCCGAATCCTCAATTCGAAGATCCGAAAACTGGAAAAACCTCAATAGAACACAAACGTGTTTTGAACGTTGATTTTTGGTTCATTTCATTGATTAATCGTTATTGGCTGAAAAAAAGTACGTTTAATTTTAAATCATATTTCAACAAACAAGATGTTAGATCAACGTGGATTTAACTGTTATTTTCAACTACTGTATAAATTTCGTTTCATGGGATTCTTTCTAATTTAATGGAATAAAATTTGTAATTAAAAGCTAATTGAATACCATTAAATATTATTTTGCGTCCTCTTTTGTATGTTGAAAACACGTTGAATTTCAATATATATTCCAACGATAACTTGATTTCGTTGATAGAACGTTAATGCGATGTGTAACTATTATATTGAACTGTGCCCTAGATTACGCTTCATATGTGTCTTTCCAAGTTAATTGCATAAAAATTGTGTTTGAAAGCAAACATAATAACATTAACTACGTTTCTTCTGTTCTCATTTGCATGTTGAAAACAAACTGAATTTTACACTATATTTCAACGAACATTTAATTTTGTTAATATGGCGTTAATGTGAAGTGTTTTCAACTTTCCTTTTCAACTGTGACATAGATTTCTCTTTATATGCATTTTCTAAGGCAACATATTACACTTATTAAGAAATACAAATTTAATAGTGCAGCGATGGTCAAAGTGTTAAAGACGGGAAAATGCACATAACAAAGAAAGAAGGAAAGTATTCTTTATTTTTATTCTTACATGATGGTGAAACGACACGTCTGGATTTGTGGCTGTTCAAGACTGCCTTTACTACAAATAACGTCTTCGTAACATTAAGAGAATAGTAAAAGAGGGGATTGTGTGACGAACTACCAACGACGAGTGCGGAAAGTTCCAGCTACGAATCCCACAGCAGACGGTAGGATAATTTACTATTGGAAAATTAAGTATATGTTTAATCCACTGATTTTCAACGTATGAGTGCTACTAAAGAAAGTGGGGAATCCCCTTTAATGCTGTCATCGTTTTCTTGAATGTATGTTCATACTTTCTCAGTCTCACGTGGTGTCAAATCGACGTAACTCCACCTTATCTCCTCATTGGCGTTAATGACAAGGAGAAGAGCTGAAGTTACGTCGATTTGACACCAAGTGAGGCTGAGAAAGTATGAACATACATCCAAGAAAACGATGACAGCATTTTTGGAGTTACGTCCCTCTGGTTCTCACACCACGTTTTGCACCAAGCCCTTCATTTGGTGTTTCAAAGAAGAAAAAAAACACTAGTGTTCGGAAAACGTTAAAAGTAACTTTAGAGTTTGATTCAACACACTTGGGAGCGCAACCCGTCTCGTAAATTCTCAGATTGGAAGTAACCAAAGCATGACAGAGCATGCTGTCTCAAATATTAGGGCGACAAGAGATGTGGGAATTATTTGTCATCAACTGTGAAGATATCAAAACATTCTTTGGCAAAATATAATTTATAATGCTTTCGTTAAATAATACGATAGCTAAGTTTAACTTACTTTAATCGTAACTAAATAAAAATTTATGGTTTCTTCATACTTCGCATCATCTGAAACTTGTAAAAGCGGTACAATTATTCATATATGAGATTTAGAGTTACTTAACGTTATTACATATATAGCATGGATTACAATATGGAAGAATTATTAGTAAACAACGTAAAACATTACTCTTATTACAAATCAAACAAAAATAACACAGAAATTCACAATTAAAGTGAAACTCTTAAAGTTAAGATAAGGTTGTATACGTAGTGACATCTATACACCATCAAAATATTAATATACAACTCAACATATGCAATGCGCTAAGATAACAATATTTTAAAACTCGTGTGTCTGGACATAAACTATATTTGGAATTAATCCAAATTCACTATTCGCGTACGAAAAACACTTTATTTCGTGAAAGATATTTTCTGTTTAACTATGTTCATCTTTGAATAACTGACATAAAAGGGGAAGTCAAAAGCTGACGAATAATACATCTTAATCTTTCTTTTTTACTTATTTTTAAAATTAAACCGCGAGTTTATTACACATTAAATTTTTATGGGTGAATTTAATAAAAAAAAAGTTTACAGTCTGTTTACGAAGCGATTCGTTTCCATTTTTAATTTCACTTTAAAAAAAAAACATGTGATTTTACGTCCACATTTGTAAAATTACCCAAAGAAAATTCTTAAGTAGAATGCATTAATCAAAAGAAAGTGTATTACATTGAAGGAACAAGCCCGTACTTATGATCAGGTGTAAGAGATACCAGCTACCTCCCCTTCCTCCTTAGAAGTCTCCAAACAATAAGGTTTAAAACTGTAGAATATGGGTAAATTTTTATTAATCTTGATTTTTTTTTGTTTTCAATTCGAAACCTGACTGACTAGAGACCTAGACTCTAGCCTTCTGTATACGCAAGTGTCCATGCCCGTGCTACGTCAAAAAATGTTGAATTCCGAAAGGTCTTTAATGTGTGAAACACATTTCGATTTTCGTGAAAAATGTTCATATCTGGATCTTTCGAAATTGTAAGTTCCGTTTTGAAGTTAAACTATTTAGTGCAAAATGTCTTCTTCATTATGAAAAATAATAATCCGATATTCGTCAAAATTTGTACTCCAGAGTTCCAAAAGGAGTTGAGATTGATTTTCAAGTCAAAAGTTTTGAATTTCGAAATCCAAGATGGCGCTACACTAAAAAGCCTGTTTAAAAAATCACCACGTTTTGGTGAAATTTCGTATTTGACGTGCTACACTAAAAAAAAATAAATGAAATCCAAGATGACTGCCAGCAGGTCAAAACAATTTCATTTTTAAAAAATAGTTAAAATCAAAAGGCAAATATTTGTAAAAAAAATAAAAGAAAAGAACTTTTCAAGTATATTTCGCAGTCATTTTGTCAGAACCCTTTGAGAGAGGGGGAAAATCGACAGAAACCCTATAAAACTCTAGGTACACTCCCAATTTTAGCTTTACACTTGCCCCCAAACTGAAAATTCTGGAAGAATCCCTGATTATATATTCTTTGTTAGTTCGCGCTGAATCAATCTATCTAAAAAAAAATGCTTTCTATAATTCTTTAAATCTTTCCTTTCATCGTAAAATGACTTTCGGGCAATGAAGAAACGCGACGGTAGAAGGAATCAAAAAGTGAAAGTAACCACCTTTTTCCTTTCGTTTTAAATTTTTAACGACATGAATTCAAGTTTTGTTCGTTCTCCCATCATCAGAAGTTCATCTTCGGAGGTGGTTGATCTTTCGCTGTTGCCTACGTCAACGAGTTATCATCATCTCGCTTTAAAAGCCAGACCGCTTTCCAATTGCATTTTGAAAAAAGAAAAAAAGCTGCTCGAAGCTTTAGGTCACCTTGCCTTCATCTGTCTCTCTCTCTCTCTCTCTCTCTAAAAAAAAGAAGAAGAAAACTGTTACAGTTTGTTTCGGAAGCCGTGCGCAACAATATTCAGTGAACTAAGTGCGAGACTCATCGTGGCGGATCTTAATAAAAGTGAGTGGGTGAAATTTTATTAACGTTCTAATCCAGCTAATGAGCTTCTAAGGAAAGGACCTACAGATTTTGGTAAAGTAGGCTTCGGAACACCTCGTTCAATGGACTCCGATGGGAAATGTATCCGTGGCCATGCTCACATAAAGCGAGTGCGCTAACCTCTCAGCTACTCCGAGGTTCGGACTGAAAATGACTTTGCATCCACTTCTATAAATCTACAGTATTCTAGCGAAATGCAATCTTAAAAGTACTTTTGCAATGACAAGTGTGTTTGATAGCTATGGTTTAGTATTATTTCCTTGCGTTTGAATAGTGTTTCTTTCAGGGATGACCAAGACCGGAGATGTTACCCCCAGAGCACGAAAAATACAACGCTAAAATGCCCAGTTAATTTTATTTTACAGACCACGCCAATCGGGTCACGTTTCGGACTAGGTCACCGATGTTCGAGTCAGATCGGACTACAAAAAGCGGCCCGGTTTCAGCTCTGCAGGTATCAACTAGACTCTCTCAATTTGTTTTGATTCTGTGCATCGTCCTTCCTTTGTCTACAGCTTTCGTCGTTTTTATTGTCATAAACAAAGCTGAAATGGGTCAACTGGGTCAAGTTTTGGACCAAGTCTATGTTTCGGACCAGGCCTGTCCCGGTGAACCGATGACCAGGAGGTCAAAGCAGGGTTTTAGTTCTTTACTTATGGCTTTCGGCTTCTGAACAGTGTACCTTTCAAGGGTGGCCGGGAATGGGGATTTTTACGCCCCAGAGCACCAAGAATACGCCGCCGAAAAGTCCCCAATAATAACAAAAACAATATGAAAAAAGTCATATATCCCCCCCCCCTCTCTCCAAAAGAAAATAAAACGGTGGAGTGTAAATAACTCTCACCTCGGAAAGACTATTCTGAAAAGAAAAAAAAAAGCTCTCACAAATGAAAATGTCGATTGATGCAAGCCAAAGGAAAAGGCCAGGACAGCGTCGTCGGGTCTAGGTGGGGTCACTGGGTCAATTGGGTTACGATTCGATCTGCGGGTCGCCGGATCACAAAAGTCTGGTCATTTGAGTTAAAACCAGGTTTATTGAGTAAGTCGCATCACTCGGGCCACGACCACGTCAGCTATGAGATCCTTAATTAGGGGCTGAAAGATTCCGCTATTTCGTTATCCCGGAATTTTTGACAATGATGTCACAAAACTGTCATTTAAATTCCGGAATCCGAATTACTCCTCACTCTGAAACATCCAAAATTCGAAACCATCTGAAAATTAGAGAGAGAGAGAGAGAGAGAGAGAGAGAGAGGTGTAAGGAAATAGATCAGAGTCTACTCTGAAGGTACCATCGCGATATTAACTACGTATGACCGAGGAAAAACATCAGTTAGGACGGCCTTCCCCTGGATTTTAACTCAGAATCTTCTGAATGTGAAGCCACCGCCATACGACCCGGAATGTCTGGAATTTATCGTTCACTTCTGAATGAATTAACTAATTTACTCCATGGTTTACAGAACTTGCAAGTTCATCGCCGCAGTAACAAACGCTCTCCATAGGATTCTATCCTGAGCAAGTTCAAGCCAGTTTTCACCACAAACACCTACTTCTCGAAGATCCCTCTTTAAATTATCGTCCCAACGTCGTCTCGGTCTTCCTAGCGGTCTCTTTCCCTCCGGCTTACCAACCACAATGGAATGTAATCTTCGTTTCTCTTTAATTCGAGCTACATAGCCTGCCCACCTTAGTCGTAGCGATTTCATTATTCTTACAATATCCGGTGATTCGTAAAGTTCTTCATTATGCAGTCTCCTCATTGCAGTCCCCTGGACGAGAGGACTAGGGAATGGAAGACACTGCGATGGATGAACATCATATAAAATACTGGGACTTGTGAACCTTTTTTTCATTTATTTCGCCAATTGTTCCCGACCGCACTAGTCGTGTAATCTAACGCGTGGACTGGACTCTACAACTCTAAGGTTCTGGGTTCGAGTCCCTAATAGGTCATGTATGTTTTCTGATTTAGAAACTTAACAGCTTACCGATCGAGACGGGCTGAAGTCATTAGTTACTAAAAATGACTACAGAAATGCACGTTTTTTTTTGTTTTTTTTTCGGTACAAAGTTTTTATTTACACAAGTTCGTTTCAACTGCCACAAACTTGGGGAAAAGTCACGTTTAATTTTTGTGATCCCAAAATGTCCGAAATTCCGACATTCCGAAGTCATAAAAAACTGACATTCCGATTGTGGAATCCGGAATTCCAAGCACTCCTACTAGGTAGGCATTTTTATGACCTTTGATTAATCTTGAATTCACCCCCCACCCCACCCCACACATACACATACAAAAGAATTCTGCTCAAAGCAAATTGAACAACGTGAAACAAGACTACTCTACTGTGTTAAATTGCACTCGGCTGAAAGGAAATTGTTTTATCTTTTCAAGTACAAGGTGCCTTTTAACTTTCTCAATTTGTTTACATTGGACTCGCTTCTTCGAAGCGTTGTTCACGTAGGCCAACAGAAAAATTGTATCAGGAGGAGGAGGAGGTTTCTCGTTTATTCCTCCCCGTCCTCCTCCAATGTCGTCACGGTGGACTAACTCAGTCGTGCATGGTTCCAGTGACCTCCAAACGAAGCAGAGTCCAGTGGGATAACGGGGTGAGTGGGGAAAGACGTACTAAAGAAAAAAAAAAAAAGAGTTTAAAAAACAAGAAAGCAATAATTTTTTGGACGGTAACTATCTTTTCTGACTGAATATGGGTGGAACAACGGAAGATTTTATAAGACTGAATAAAAACATCGACGAAGTATGCAGCCAAACAAATGGACCAAGAAGAATTCATCTCACGACAGCTGCAAAGAACAAGAGTTGCCATCCCTTTAAAATTTAACGCTCTTCCAGCAAAAGAAAGTGAAAGGATTTCTTCTCCCGTACATAATTATTAATTATCTCAAAATGAACATTTTATTAATTAGTTCGTCCTTCAAAACAAATCTGGGACATTTCGTTACATTCAACCTTGTTCTTTCAACTGAACAAGCAGGGATTTTGTCAGGATTTTCAATCTGGGGATGTAAAGTCAAAACTGGGAAGGCATAAGTGGAGTTTTGCAGGGTCTATATCGATTTTTTTAGTTTAAAATATTTTAATTTGGGGGGGGGGGGGGTGTATTTCAGAATTCGTGGGGTGAAACCCTCAGCCAGGGTTCTCTTTAATTTAAAAACTGAAACTGCATTAAAATCTAGTTGCACCTTGCGGCAAACGACCCTTGCTACGCAATACAACGGAGCATGCGTCCGCTAAGACAAGATGAAGACAGATTAATATTGGAACGAATGTAGTGGACTAATGCTTACTATCACCAGCTTTAGGATTGGCACTGGAGAAGTTCTAGTCCTGCTACCAGCCATCCTGTCTGGATTTCCAGTTTATTTTTCTCGCTATCACCAGATGAATGGTTGTAATGGTACATCGATAAAGACCCTAGTGAATACTGTCTAATTACTTGCTTACGGAGAAGTGCTCACTGACGCTGAGAGGTGCAACATCTTAGATATGTGACGGGCTTGCGCCATATCGAGCCATTACTTAGCCGAGTGAATAACACTCTTTGTTTTCAGTGAGTAGTCACGATTTCGATTCCTGATGAGGGATTCCAATTTTGGTGCTGACCCAGTTTTGTTATGTAAATTGGAGACTACCTGAGTTATAAAGTAGGACACGTGAAGAGTCATTTGTGTTGCTGCCACGTGACAGGCTAATTGGTAAAAGTCATCTGGCAAGGCAGGTCCTATATGGGCTGTTGAATCAAGGGGGTATAAATCACAGCCATATTCGATCTACCATTGCATGAGGCCTTTCCCCAGAGGGAGGAGATTGGTCTACTGCTCCCACGCTGACCAAACGGGTTGGGTTGGGACTGAGGAGAATCCCACTCCGATCGCCACTATCTTTAATTCATAGCAGTTCCCAGTTGCATCACGATGCTGGGTGGGCACCATTCCAGACCCACAAGCCTTGGAAAAATTCCTTCGCAGCGCCCCTCAATTCTCCCGGACCCCTCAATCCGTGGTCAGCAACGCTAACTACCAGACCAACGTGGCGGTCCCCAAGGGAATATATTTTGACTTAAATCCCGCCTCAAACTTTTACGAATTTTGTATTTTATAGCCCTGAATGCAAGGATATTTCCTCTTTAATATTTGCAGGTGTTATGCAACACTTTATACAATGGTGTTATGTTAGTTGCCTACAACCTTAGGATTTAATTAATTCTAAAACCAAGGAATGAGTGAAACATTTTCTCCAAGAATTAGTGTTTATTGCCAGATAGCAAACAGAAGAATATAGTTTCAACTGGTTTACAGCTACTCAGAGACAGCCATCCTCTTCTAAATAACGTGAGAATGTCCAACCCAGGAAGAGTGAGTCTTTTTCTCCCTGGTCCACCTCATGTGTGCCCTTCAACCCCATCTACGCTAGCCAATGTTCTGTAAGAACAAAAAAGTGTGTTTCTTACGTAATAAATGAAATTGAAGATATTGTTAACAATAAACAAACCAAAGCCACGAACTTATTTAAATAAGAACAGGCAGCTGATGATAATGATAGACATGTATGTGATTTTGTGTGTACTTTATACTTGATTAAATGTATTTTTCATTTACTGGTAGCTTAATTATTGCGAGAGGAATAGGTTTTTGCTAGCACTATAAGACCACGCACAAAATATGAAAGTGTTTTAACGTAAGATCTACTACATAGTAATTATTTGTTTTTATACATACGGTAATGTAAGTGCTGCCGACCTAGTACACTGTAAAAACTGTACCTCTGAAATGGGAGTACAAAATTCCAATTTTGTAATCCCAATCTTTTAAAGTCAGTGGCGAAACCATGGTTGGGTTTAGAGGGGCTGTTTTTTGCCTCCCAGTTCTTGGGAGCGAACAGATTAATAGAAAAAATACGATGGTAAAATATGAATTCCTGTGCCCATCACTGCCTCTGACCCAACCCTGGGTTCGCCACTGCCTCTTAAAAATTGGGAGTACATACACAATTGGAATTTTGTACTGTACTCCCAATTCAGAGGTAGTTTTTACAGTGTAGTCGTGCGAATTAGGGCACTAAGCCAGCGACTCGAAGGCTCCGGGTTTGAATTCCCGGCTGGGGCATGGATTGTTTGTGTATTTTAGAGACTTAACTAATGGACTCGAGACGGGCCGAAGTCATTAGTTACTAAAATGGTCAAAAAAAAAAAAATTGCATTTTTTTTTTTTTAAATGTAAGTGGTTCTGTTTTATTGATTTTCTTCAATTGCATGTTATTGTTAATTCGAATTTTGGGTAATTCGATTTTATCTTTCGTATTCTCTTTGGAGTCCGGATTAAAAAGAGTCCAATTTGATATTACGATGGCAACTATACTCATCTGACGTCACGTTTAAGAGCATATTTATTTCCTAGAACCAATCTTCTTTTTAAGGTACCCGAGATAGTAACGCTGTTTATAAGCGCATTACATCATACCGAAAAGGCGTCTAGCAGCATGACTTAGTAAGCCTATCTTAAAACCACGAGAAAGGTAAAAGAAAGAAAAAACTATATTGGAAGGTATTCATGATAGTTCTTTGAGGGCAAGGGGCGGAGGAGTTGAGTAACGCTTGGACAATCTCTTAGCTTCTCACCTGTTTTTCCCCACCCCCACTTTACTCCCTAAAGGATGAAATGATATGGCCTCCCCCAGCTCACCCTGCATTACTAAATTTCTTCCAAAATTGCCCTCAGGCATCTCAAGGTCACCTAGTGTATGATCACCTAAATGAGCAAGAAAGAGGTTTGAAAAACAAGAATTCAAACACGCGTCTTACAATCACATACATAGAAACTCACACACACACACACACTTCGTTACTTACCTACATGTTAAAAAAAGTTTGTTCTTATAGGTCCACATTCCTGACTTGGGTACTTTTTTTTGTTATTCTACAGGAAAGTACAACATTACTTTGAGTTTCAGTAGTTTTCCATTGACGACACTGGACATACTTGAGCACAAACGTTAACATATACCACCGTTGGGTGTAAATAATTCGGTAGTTTTCTTTTCTTTTTTTAAACTTTTGGAATTACCAGCTCTTGTGTTTTAATCAAACTCTTCATTATTTTAAACGACAAGCTAATTCTTATTTCGCTTACTTACCATTTTATATGCAGATGTATTTTTTTTAAAAAAAATGGGGGGCATTTGTACAATATTATATATAGGGTGTTTCAAAAGTAATGATCACAAATTAAAGTGTGAATTCATCAGACGGAAATATGCTAATTTTCGGAGTTAGTGGCGTCCAAATGTGGATGACGTAACATCTTGACAAATAATGACGTAAAACCTGACGGCTTAGCAAATTACAACCAGAGTTGTATCGAAGAAATGTGGGGTAAACATTGGTAATATCATGATGGTTACAACTATCACGCAGAAAGCAGGCAATACTTGTCACTTGGCGGCAAAAAATTTAATATCGGCAAGACTTGACAATGCCGTGGTATTGCAAAATTCAATTAGCAAGAAATTAGCACGTATCACGAAATTATCAAATATCACGAAATTATCCCGTATCACGAAATTATCAAATATCACGAAATTATCCCGTATCACGAAATTATCAAATATCACGAGATTATTATATATTACGAAGTTAGTAAATATCACAAAAAATAACAACATATACCCTATTTTTGAGCGAAGTTTACGATTGAAGATTGCAACTTAGAGGGCGATTTCAATATTTGTTTACTGACGCAATGTCAATTACTGTCAATGAAATCCCTCTCTATGCTTCAGTTTCACTTCTTTCACATACAATCCTTGGGTGGAATTTCCACTATGCATACTCCGATATTTCTTCCAATAAACCTTGAGTCAATCTGATTAATGGTAATGTAACTGTCTAAAGGTATGGAATCTGCTTCATCATTGATTCAATTGAATTGAACGGAACCCATAACCTAGGAATAACTGTACTTACCCTGTGTTCTAAGTACCTCGACCACATTTTTGTATTTTTTTCTATAATAATTTGATACTTCTATTGTTCGATGATCCCTCAATAATGATTTAAAACTACAAACACAAATATTTATGTCCCAAGACGGGATTCGAACTCACATCCTCATGGACGCCATGACAATAACTTTGGAACTTGTCTTTTTATTTTCAGGAAAGCAGTGAGAAAGAAAAACTCTTCAGGGGCTGGGGGATAGATTATTATAACTACTACAACCAAATATATAGGCCTACAATGTCGAAATTGCCAGAAGGTATAAAAGCGTGCATGCCATGGTGTATGACAAAAAGAACTACCGAAAAATAAACAAAATATATTAAAATAAAAGTACAAATACAGTGGCAGAGAATGGTCGGGGAAGGTTGGAAAGGGAGGGGAAGGAGATAGAGAAACAAATTACTTGGCGTTTCCCCCAAGGTCACATACCAAAGGGACTTGCTACTAACTAGATTCTTTTACGTGCGAAGCACCTTTAAAATCTAGAGACAAAAAAAAAAAGAATAAAATTAATAGTTGTCACTGCCAAATCATTTGCTAACACACACGTACACATTAAGATGAGGCTTCTGACAAGTCCGTGAATTGTCATGCAGATATCACGTGAAAAAGGTTTCTTACAACCGAGATTTACAAAAAAATACGCTTTTTTTTTTGCCGTTAACTTAAAAAAAAATGTTACAAAGCTATTTGTAACATAAAAACAAGGTATGAAACTAGCTTCCTTTTTTCAAGATAAAAGTATATTCTACGCATGCATGTTGTGCTCGATCATTTTCCTTATAAATTATGTCGACACTGAACTTAATCACAGAATCGACAGATAGATGGCAGTGTCATTCTTGTAACTTAAATCGCGTATTAATAACCTAGTTAAGATATTCATTTAACGTTACTTAAATCTTGTCTTTCTTAGTTTAGAATAAGTTCTTACTTAAGAAAGCATAAATACTCTTTAATGAATGGCAAAATTGGATAAAAAGATTCCACATTGATTAACCCCGTAACTACGTGCGATGGAATGCATGTTAACTGTAGCCAGTACAAAGGTTGTACATTCCTAAGAGCATGGACAAAATTTATCATCTTTGTTACTGAAAAGGACCCATCTCAGTGTATAGGAAGATTTTAAAGCTAATAATTTACTATATTTTGTCCAAAGGATGATGGCGGGTAACTTTCAGGAACTAAAAAAGAACTGCGACAGGACAGCCAATAAGAGGAACAAATTTTGGCGTAATTGGTTCTCTCAGTGGGGGAATATCAGATGAAGTTCAGATTTTCTTGAAGCGGTGGAAGTGTTTGTCTTGTCCGCGATATTGCTAAAATTCACGCACATTAGCAACAACACGAATGCAGTCTGTCACAGTAAGCTGAAACTGCTCAGCGTAGATGCGGTAACGCTGCAGCGTTTATTTCATGCTTGGTCTTCACAAATCACGCAGATTCTAGGGAAGCAGACGATAATTTTGTAAGAGGAAAACACGAACAAAAACGAAGCTCTCCGATTGCTATCGATTCTGTACAGAGCACCTGACACGGAGCTAATTTACTCGATATTCGCTAGCTAATTTACCAGCTGTCGACTTATGCCCCTCAACTAGCCGCACCACCACCACCACCACCACAACAACAACAAAAACAAGAACACAGTGGAAAAGAATTGAGTGGAGCAGACAATGATGATTCTTCCGCTACTTGCCACTCTTCACGAATCGACTAGCTTTCCGCTTTGTGACAACGAACAAGTTAGACGTATCTCTTCTTATCAGCTCGCTCGCTCACAATACTCAGTACCACAGGGTCGTTTCCACCCCTTACACCCTTACAGCTACCGTGTCAAGCACCCTTATAGATTTATTAAGTAACTGCATAGGAACTCTTAGTGGTTCCTTCCTAAAATGGCTGTATCAGATTGATCTTCAGCCTTATGCCTTGTTTCGACTACTAAGATTCTTACGATGGTAAAAATCAAGGTTGAAATAACTCCGTTTAGACTAAGGAACTTAACTTGGTTAGCGTGCTTGTACTGCCGCTGCCAGTAAAGAAACGCTTAAGGTGCAGTTTCGTTTAGGCGATGGTCGTATGCAATGACCGCATTCAGTGAATACGTGCAACGGAAGCATGTAGTGGGGTAGTTTCCTTTGTGCATTTAGCGCGTGCGCGACGCCATTGTATATCTATACAGTCATATGATTT
>JAGDQP010032273.1:0-21420 GCA_022664845.1 Lepisma saccharinum
AGGCCTCATCCACTAGTGGATTGAATATGGCTGTGATTTATTATATATATATATATATATATATAATATCCCACGCTGACCAGACGGGTTGGGATATATATATTGTCTGATACTGTCTGGATGCATCAACACATTTTTACAATTCTATCTTTGGTTGTCGTTCGTTTGGGACACAATGAAAGCTATTATGAGGATTATTTTTACTTAAATCATAAAGTAAAAATGAAATTGTAGCATGTGAATGAGTAGCATTTGTGTGGTGCTAACCATATTGTTTCTGCCTACAGGCAGTGAATTGAACATGGAACAAGTGTAGTATACATCGAGCGACCAAATCGCTTACACAAAAATGCACTGCGATTTGATCGCGCGTATGAATCGCCGCGGTTCAACCGCCTAGTGTGCGGCAGGGCTAAATGCCAAATATACTGCTGAGAGGAGAAAACTTAACTGCGCGAATGCTGGTATATCATTCGCTGAGGATGAAAAAGTTTTCTATATGAAAACTACTACAGCCCTCGCAGTTATTTTACACTGTCAGTCGGTCTTTATCATCGCTGGACTGTTGACTAATCTCAAAGTATTGTGCGGTGAAACTGAGCGCACGTTCTGGGTTAATGCCACCACAGAGGCGTTACAAGTTTTACCTGTAATTTCAATGAGTCAAATAGCTTTTAAGCCTCGGAATGAAAACTGCTTTCCATGCACTTATACTGAAGAATCATTCCCCGTGTACACACAAAACATTTCAAGTGATTAAATATTAACGTCGAAAGAGTCCTCGTATTAAAATACAAAGTAAAAGGCTAATAGTATGTTACAAAGCTGTATGTTATCCATTTTCTCTCGACAGTAGTCTATGGTTTGTGTGAGATCTCCCTAGGGAGAACGCTCAGGAAAGGTCATGAAACAATATGAAGGTAAACCGGTGCGTAGGACTTGGTATTTCAACATAAAATGTCAAGCAAAAATGACATGAAACACGTATTATATAGAATAAATTAATACAAGTGCCCTAAAGAATGTAAAAGCAAGTAATTACAAATATTGCCGAGACTACATTATTTATTATTCTACAAGTTTCTTCAACAGCAACGATCACACCAAATGTATCTCTCTGGTTACGAGATATGGCATAAAATTATTTGCGGAATGTAATAACAGAGTCCGATATTCTTACTTGAGAGGGCAAGGATGTCTAGAGTTAGATATGCAATTAAAAGTGTCTATTATATCTATCTGCCTACTGCATATACACAATGTAAATTCAATCGACAAAATTCTTGACGATATTTTGCAGATAAATGGAAACAAGTTTGTCAAAATGTTCCATTTTCTACATAATTAGTTTAGAAAATTAATTTTGAACATTTCAGATAGTGATTATACAAAAAAAAATGACTAATATATATATATATTTATTTATTTATTACAAGAATTTTGTCAGCTAAATATTGAAAGTAACACAGAAAATTGACAGTCACTGTGACCGGAATAGGCATCTATTCTTCTGTGTTAATTTCAAAAGATGAAGTCCAAATTCACCCAAGAATTGAATTTATTTTTAGGCCTTTAGGCAACTATGGCTCTGCCGTATGGATGATGATGGGATGAATTGGTGGAATGAAGAAAGTGGGAGGAAACGGGAGCACTCCGAGAAAACCCACGCACACGGTGTTTGTTCACCACAAAGCCCACATGGCATGAGAGATTCACTCAAGAATTATGCTACTTTCTCATACTAGTTTCAATGCTACCAAGTCGAAAATAATTTTGCTTCAATAAGCCTAAGGCAGTATATTTAATTTTAAAATAAAAATGTGCTTTAAATATACAATTGTAGAATTCATTACGTGAATAATTAAATCCAAGAATCGAATTTACTAAACATAATTAGATATTTTGTCCACACTTTCTGAACTTCCTTTTTAAAATACAAAAACGACCCATAAGTAAACAGACACCTCGTATTTCAGCAATATAAACGTGTTACCTGGTTATGTACTAACTGTGCCTATCTATACACTGAAAATTTTTCCGAGACATTCCTGGAAAAGTAAGCAGCCAAGCTGCCTGGAAATATCCTGACTTATAAAAAACAGATATCATTTAGGTTCGGAGCAAGAGAAAATAATACTAACCGACCAGACCAAGCTACCAGTCATGAGAAAACGCTAGATCAAAGTGTGTTAAAATGCGTTGTCCGACCCCCGAAGATGTGAAATAAGTTTTTACCCCCACGACCTACGCTACATTTTAATAACTTTTCTAATTGTTAATAATTGGGATCAGGATCTCCATTCGTAAGACAATATACCCCATTTGTGCAAAAACAAGTTTTGAAGATGGCAGCAGCAAACTATCAGAATTGTAATGTATGGTTACAGAACAGAACAGTTCTTTTTCTGCGCACGTGAGCAAATCACACTGGGACTGAAAACTGGGAAGGTAAAGAAACGATCTCCATGCTAGCCTCGGGACGGGCGTAAGCCTTAGTGCTGTTACCGCCCATAAAATTCATTTTGTCTTATCTATCTAATACTAGTTTTTCTTTTTTTTAAGTTGTTGAATGGGTTTCACTATTATAGGTTTAGATACTACCAGCGATTTCAACAATGAACAAAGAAAAACATAACAAATCAGCACGGATATAACACGAATTTTATTTAAGGTCTTCAGACAACTTTGACTTAGACCTAATGGGAAATTTTGTGGAATGAAACGGGAGAATCCCGACAAAGCCCACGCACACCGTGATTGTCCACCACAAACCCAACATGGAACGAGCCGGGGTCGAACTGGAGACCCAACGCACCATACCACTGAGCCACTGCCGCCTGCACGGATAAAACTCTTGAAATAGATATTAACTTCTTTTCCTGAAAGTCTGAACTCTAGAGTTCAATATGTAGGTGCAACATTCTAATTTCGTACAACGAAAAATATATATTTGAAGACACATGGAGGTAGTGCTGCCATCTAGCTTTAGAGATCGTTGCTCTACACTAACCTTAAACATAACGAGATATATTAAGGAACATATCCAAAAATGTTATGTCTTTGCAGATTTGTGTCCTGACAGTCGCGATGCCAATAAGCATGCCTCGAATTCATGGGGTCGCAGAATCGGGTGATTTCCAATGAGGATGTACTATTGGACAATACAAAGATGATGTATCCAAGAGGAAAAGTTCCCAAATGCTGAAATTCTGGCTGTCCGTCGTCAATTGAGTGACTGTAGTTCAAAAGGAAACTAATGTCACGTCCTAGTCGTCCTGGACACAAAACGGGATCGCAAACTTAGCTGAACACCTTCACGTAAGTCGTAACACATTACACAACTGCTAGGTGCTCTATGCAAGGACGAAACTACTGATCACAAAGCTAATATTGCCAAATGAAAACAGTGGGTAACGGAGATGATCCATCATTTTAGTTTTCGGTATAGTATCATCTCGGATCAGTTGTCCTTTGCACAGTTTTAGGCAGAGATCGTATACAGGGTCTAGAGAAAACCTAGCAAAAAAATTAGGCATAAATAAACTACAACCAATGGTCAAGAATGACGACTTTGCAGTTAAATAAATGAATGAGAACACTATATTAGAATATTCTCATTTATTTGCCGACAAAAAAAAAAAAAAAAAAAAAGACACGCTCTGTTCATGCAAGATGGAGCTTCGCATACTGCGAAAACTACCCAAGGTTGGCTGGCATAACGAAGCATTCGAACGCTTCCATAGGCCAGTCTCACTTACTCGACATGAATCCCACCGAACTCGTCTTCACTGGTCGTGCAGTGCGACGGTGTTCCCGAAAACCTGCTTGCCGTGAAAAGCTGTTCGAATATGTGTGTGTGCCGAGTGGGTTAACTTATCATTCCACAAGCCAAGATAGCAGAACTCAACATTCCGGGCCAGGTTAAGGATTTAGTACGCACGCGAAGAGATAACTAAAATTAGTATGCATACTTGTACATTGCATCTGACTGTATCCACTGGATGCATCTACATAAACGCTATATCCAAATTTCAGGGTGTCTACTTTTGGGTTTTGTCTCGACATAGTATTCGGCGAAACAGACTTTTTGATATACAACTCATTATATGCTGTTTTTTTTGTTTTTTTTTTAAATACCTCTTAAGCTACTTCTTTCAAAGTTGTAGTAAATAATAATAAAGTTGTTTGAGAAGGCAACGAAAGTTCAAACTTAATTTTTTATCTTCTAGCATCTTCCGTTTGGTACTAATAATGCTTTGAAACTGTCAAAATTTCCACTTTCATGATAATCATGATGATGATCATGACCCCATGATTATTGGGATTTTCTTGCTGATTTTAACTTGCATAATGTTGTCAAATTTTGCGAGACCCTGTAGTGAGGAAAATTTAAGTATCAAATTGGTAAAGTTCTGGAAAACAAAGCTCAAAATATTGTAATCTTATTTTCGTATTTAAAAAGTAAAAAAGAAATTGATGAAATCAGTTTAGAAGTTCGATAGGTCTCGAATTTCTCGAATCACATAATTAACAATCTACATACGCGCGACCCGATAAATGCACTATTTGCAGGCCTTTTTTTAATTATCATATGTATTTTTTTTTTTTGGGGGGGGGGCAATAATTTAAGGGAAATTATAATTTCATTTCCGATTTTCGTTGCGCGATTTTCAACTTTTGGGGATTTCAAAATTTCTTCAGTGGCCATTCTTAATGAATCTACGTGTATTTTGAACCTAAAAAGACGAATACACTGAAACAAGTTCACAAAACACGGTAGAATGAATATCGCACGCAAATTTCACCATTCAAGTTCAACCACATCCTTTCTCAGAGTAAAACCTTGCCTACACATTTTTCTTCCTGGGACAGTTTGCGAACAACCTAATGAATCTGCGCGGACCGTCCTCTGAAAAACACTTCTACAGGGTCATGACTATATGAGTGATAATGTTTCTCGTCGAGCAGACAATTATGAGAAACTGTCGTCCACGACTTCTACTGGAAGTACCATTCCAGCATACAAGATGAATTTTCCCGTTATTTTTTATTATTAAGTGTAAGACTATAATATTCTAGAAAGAGTCAAGGGCATCAATATTTACACATTAATATAAACAAATAAAAAATATAAAACTTATTCGTGTCGAAATTAATCTGACCGAAATATGAAATCTTGTCAAACATGTGAGTGAATCGGGAATTTGTTTCTCAGGTTGCTTGTGAATTGCATGATGTACGCAAATTTATTCATAAAGAAATGATAAAATGGTGGTCTCAGACACTTGAAAGGGTCACTATATCCTTTTGACTAAACTTCAGGGCCCGCATATTCCGAATAAAATATGAATATTTCCTTCTTCAGGTGTGTGTACTATAATTATTCTATGTATGTGAACTTGTTACTTATGAGTCTGGCTTTAATAGGCTACATTACATTAATATGTTACGTATTATAATATATTTTAAGAAGTGGCTTTTTATTGTATAATGATTCATGCGTGCTGCAAAACACACCCGAGGTTTCAGATCACTGTGTTAAAGCAATACTTCCTTCCCCATCGTACAGGTGATTTCTATACTGTACTTCGAAATGAAACCCTTCGTAGTACGCTCTTACCCAAATAAATAATCTACTATTCAAAGTACTAGATAAAAATAGTTAAATTTCTCTGAACTGCTTATATCAGCTCTAGATTTCTGACAAGTATTGCCTGTCTGGAAGACTACACTTTATTTTCAGAAGCAAACTAACACTGTATCTCAAGCGTAAAGTTTATAATCAACGTGTCTTACCTGTAATGATGTGCGGCTGTGAAATTTATACATTGATGAGCAAACGACTCAAAGATTAACACAAAGAGCAATGGAGAGATGCATGCTAGGAATCACTACGAGAGGCATGACGACAAATGAATGGATTCGCGCACAAAGGTAGAAGATATAATCAGGACTGCGAAAAAAAAATGAAGTGGAGATTGACCGCCCACATAGCTAGACGAACAGATGAAAAATGGACGACGAATGTACTACATTGGATTCCCAGACAAAAGAAACGACGAGACGACGTCCAAATGCAAGATGGGTAGATGAAATCCAGCGTTTATCAGGAGCTACATGAATGAGGATAGCAGCGGACCAATATGGAAAGAAAAGGGGGAAAGCCTTCATCCAACAGTGGATAGAAAACGGCTGAATATGATGATGATGACTGCCTAAGAGGCCAATTACATGGTCAATTTTTTATATCAAATTTGTGACACATAATGTAATACAAGAATAAGGAGTGACATCCCATATATTATATCCCATGGTAAAAAAAAATAAAGGTGCGATGTGCACGCGCTGTTAACGGCGCATGGGAGTTGTGGAGATAGAACTCCATATATTCTCCACTTACCAGTACTCTACGAGGTGGGGTAGTCAGTTCCATGCTCGACCGCCTTTACTTCCCAAGGTGTCCAGGAGTACCAAGGACACTGATAATATTCAATTTGATAGGCTGAGTACACCTCAGAGCACCAGGCATGGGGCACTGAAGAAAAGTTTCCAGCGTCCTGGCTGGGATCTGAACCTGGGCCGCCCGATTCGTAGTCAGACGTACTACCGCCTGAGCGACGGCGACTCCACATAACGAACTTACCACAACATCTCATGGACCGACGGTGTACGTGGTGAAAGATTCTATGATATAAAACTAATATAACCGCCAGATGCCAGCACATTTTTAATACAATTGACAGTGCCACTTCTTATTCCTGTACCATATATAACACTATCACAAACAGTTTGTGAAAGTGGGATTCGAACCACTCCGTTCAGTGGATATGAACCCGGGACCACACATGCAAAACGTGAGCTTGCGAAGCACTTTGCGTCTTTTGCATATTTATTAATTTCTGGAACAACAAGCATTGCTGTGACTGTCTGCTAGTAGCTTGCATAAGCCCTACGATGAATACAACCAAATCAACACTGACGACGTTTGGGTTGCATACGACGCAGGGAATTCTCAGTCCCTAACTCGTATAATCTCAATTTGTTCTATTGCTGGTATACAGTAATTACTAGGGCAACCAGAATAATGCGTTTCATTTTGCTACATTATGCTTTATTTCGCTTTTTGTGTAATTATCAGCACTTCACATCAACTTCACTGTACTGATGTAAACGCCTTCCACTCCTACCTTGTGGCAACAGTAAACTTGGCTTGCCTCCCTATCTTTCGGTTTGTTTGTTTTCTGCACCACTAGTGGACAAGTAGAAGAAAAGAATAACATGTAATAATTTTCAGTCATCAGTATATTCTATAAAACATTTCTAAATGTCAAATTTCAAAATCATTGTATGTGTTGACGTCTTGTGTCGGTGTGTTGAAATAATAGTAGAACTTGGCAGTTCTGCGTTCAATTTACAAATAATTGGATGTCTGTGTCTATTATTTACAATATTTTTTAAAAAATAAGTCATTGTTGAGAGTTTTTTTTTTTAATACTTGAAATTTCTCTATGCAGAGTCCTCGAGAAAAATGTTTCAAGAGTATTATGCTTTAATGCTTTATTTTGTGAGTTATACTTCATTGTCCTTTTACAAATATATATTTGTGTACATATATCTTTTGTATGTTTGTATATAGAATATAAAACGTATCTTTTGTTTGTTTTATCATGATTTTTTGTGTGTTTTGTTTCTCATCATTGTGTTACTGTACTTTAACTACATATCATAACTGGACATGTAAATGGTACTTATTTTGTAACTTCTTTTTTTTTTTTTTTTTTTGCATTATTTGTGTTTTTTAATGTTTATGTTGTTTTACTGTACGGCAACAAGTTCTTCTCTATGTAACTACTGCCTATGTAGAAGAATTGTATAGCTTAATGCACCCTTACAATAAATAATAATATAACCGTCTCAAAGAAAAGGTAGTAAGAGGTGTAACCTTCGGTTACTTATGCTTTTATGTTTTATGTTGCTCTACTAATTATCTTATTATATCAATTAAATTGATAAATTAATCTTGCAATCTTATTAAAATACAATTTACTTGAAATGCAGGATATTATTCTGTATTCTACATGCTATTCTGTTTATTTCAAATTGTTACCAAGAAGGAATGAGAGAGTCCATGTTCCTAAAAATTTAATCAGATACACTGTTACACATTTTGCGTCTCCTTACCGCCTACATTTTATGAACCAATACACGGCCCCCAAAGTGTGCAATATAAAATTAATGTAAATCTCCTTTACCCAAAAACTGTGTCAGGTAACTGCTGAAACATACAGAGTAAAATTTACCTGGTTTTGTGTTGTTTTCAAAATTGTTTGTTTTTAATATGTGTTCTTAGAAAACTTTTCAACGTCCTATTAGTCAAAACTAGCTGAAGAAAGTATTGTATTCTAAAGCTTTATATTCGTAATGCGAACTAACGAACACTAAGGACGAACCAAATCTTAAAGTAAACGAAGACAGAAGTTTACTACTTTATCAAGTTTGAGTGAATCCACTCCATTCCTTGCTCGGCTAACAGCAACCGGTACGTCAAAATCGACACCCGATGAAACGACGGGTCTCTCAGGTTTCTATTAAATTTTACCAACTCAAGTAGGCATGGTACAAACTACCACAATTACATTATTTTATGTAACCATGCTGTACCACAGCATACAGTGAACATCGGCACGAATAGAAGTCTGATGAAAGGACAAATGAGTTACACTACAAATTATGGGGCGTTAGTCATGTGACATGTTTGTTCTCTCACCTTCTCCTCTTCCACTTTCTCTCTCTCATATAATTTAGTTATAAACCGGTATATAACTTACATCTTCACGGAAAACAACGGTCTTAGCCCAAAAAAAAATAGTGATAATGGTTGTTGTCAAAACAAATACATGCGGACTCCTAACTGCACATCTCAAACCTGACAGGGTTAATGTGTGACCTCGTTTCAGAGTGCGGCTCCAATGCGGTAGCTCTACGCACGTGGTTTCGATCTATCCAGGCTCCTGTGCGCTATTTTTGACCACTCATGACGTCATAACACCAGACGCGACACGCAATCATTACGCTATGGATTTGACGTCATAAAATAGCGGGGCGTGTACAGGAGTACTTTCTCGTATCTCGCTCAGTTTACATCTAAAGGAAACAAGGGAAAACGCAAAGTAGAACGCGTGAAGAGTCTGCGCCATACAGAAAACACTGGGCGGAGCTCGACCGTAGTTACCTGGAGCATCAGCAATGAAAAATGGCAATGAACGTTCATCAGTGAACTTTGTTTAAACATAAAAATTTGCATTTGCATATGGAGATGAAAAGACAATACCGCTGTAATAACTCGCACCTCTAAGACTGTACCAACTTTCCTGTTAATCTTTATAAGCTTATGGACCCTAAGAAATATTTTCCCACGAGCTTCTGTAGCCCCGTAAATTTGAAATACTTTATTTTTTTTATATAAAATCCCCAATAAACCATAAGAAAACAAAGGTAATATTAGCAATTTTATCTCAAGTTGGATGATGTTCTTTTACATTACAGGTAGAAAGACTATACAGCAATATTTTAGATTACTTTTCCATTATATAACACACAAAAAAGTTTATGAAATAGTACTCATGTCTATCGTATTATTGGTTTCATACCAAGCAATTCTTGTGTTCCCGGTTAGCCCAATCGGCGATGCGCATGGTACTGAGTTTAAATCCAGTGAGGGTGCATTCAACAGTGGTTCGGAGTCCACTTAAACTAATACTGTAAATCCCGTTTTCAGAAGCTTTCAAATTCATTTAGGATGTTAATACTTCAATAAAACGTAACAACTTTTTAATATTTGCGATGCAACCTAAGTTTGACGTTTACGTATGAGATTTTTTAATTTCAAGAATGTAAAACTACTAGCAGATCAATTTTGTGGCAGATATACTTACTCAAAATTCTATCACGCATTTCAATGTGTAAAGAAATCACAATGAAAGAAATACGTTAAAAGTCATCTCCTGACAAAATTCTATTACGCATTTCAATGTGTAAAGAAATCACTGAATGAGAGAAATAAGTTAAAAGTCATCTCCTGAGGTGTCAAAGATGAATATGTGATTTGAACTTTTTACATAGAAGTTGATTAAATTTGTAGGACGTATATCACCATAGATTAATAATATCGCATGTACATGGGTTGCTCAATTTTTAATACATTAAAATTCGATTTAATATTTCAAAATCGAGGTATCGATTCCTACATATTGTTTTCGATAGATGAACATAGCCAATCTGTAAAGACCTCGAAATAAAAGTTGTGTGTCAAAAATTCACAGACGTAGTGTGTGTCATTGAGCAACGAATAAAATAGGAAGTTACACTTGCAAATAAGGAACAGGAACGTGAAACTAATGTAACATTATTGATTGGATGCTTCAGGGTTACGCTTTGATTTCAAAACTTTATGGTATTGATATAAGTTGCCGAGAGTAGTGGTAGAATGCCTTTGGAGATCTTTGGAGATCTGGAGATCTTTCAGGACTCAACAGTGGAACATTTTCAGAGGCAATAACGATTAACTCTCAATTTTAATGGACAATTCTATTCCATCATGAATCCAGAAAAAAAAAAACTAATTACCCATCAGCCAGATGAGCGGATGCGTCGTCATGGTGGAGAAAAAGATGGCCAGATTGATTTTGGATGCTTGGATTTCAATGTAGCGATAACATTGGGTAGGCATTCTTATACATACCACTCTGCACTAACAGTAGGCAGTGTTTTCAATTACAGTTGTTTAATGGCCTGTCTTCGTGAACGAAGTTGCAACCATTTTCTTTCTAGCACTGCAACTTGTCCTGATCTTGGTGGGTGGTTCGTCCACTGAACAGACAAACGGAAAACTGCCTCTTTGTTTTGGGATCATAGTGATACACCCAACATTTCATCGCCCCATACAATATTATAGACATCGCTGGACCGCCCTCTTTCAAATCTTTCCAACACAGAACGGCACCAATCCACTCTTGAGTCCTTTTGGGTATCAGTTAAGGAATGCGGCACCCAACGTGTACTCCTCTTCGTGAGACCTAAGCATTCATGCACGCTGGTTTGCGCTGCAGTTGATCCAATGTTTAAGGTCCCTTTAATGTCCAACAATATGATGCGAGAATCACCTTAGACCAGTTTCCTTAGAGCAGCAATATTTTCTGTGGTCACCGCTGTTGCTGAGCAACTTGAATCTGGTTCATCTTTCAAAGATTGTCATCCTCTTGAAAATTCACGGAACCAATTTTTGATTATAGCTCTAGAAGGGACAGACTCCCCAAAAGCATTTACCAAAGAATGGAATTCCTCGCCAGTCATTTGCTTTATATAATCATAAAAGATTTCAGGGCGAAAGTCACGGTGTGTTAAGTCCATTACACTCGATGTCTCATACGCAACTGCATGTTTTTTTTCCTGCATTTTCACGCATGACACATTGGAGGGGGCGAGCATCACGCAATGATTCGAAAATCGTTCCTCTTTCTAATAGAAACAACCCCATTAGCCTGAGATTTACCATTTCCAGGCTGCTAAAAACTTTCGGCATGGCCCTCGTATAAAATCATACTTTGAATTAATCAAAATATTTTATTTTAATAAAAAAAACTCGACTTTGATATTAATTTTAAAAACATATTTCAATTTTAATCGAAAAATTATTTTCAATTTTAATTTAAAAAATGTCGATTTTTGACATATCGAAACAGACTTCGGATTTTCGAAAGTAGATTTTTGATTTCTAAATTTCAAAATCAAATTTCTACTTGTATACCTGCCAAAGCAAGTATCTGAGCAAAAGCTATGATTGATGGCAGCAGCTGCCAGAATATTCATAACATTTCAGTCCGTGCTCAGATAGCAACGTTTTTCTTACTTCCCGTTAAAAACATTCATGTTTATATAGCAATTTTAATTAAACTCATTAGACGAATGAGAATTTTGACTTATTTGACTGTACATATGCAAATACCTACTTGTAAAATGTAAAGCTATCCCCTGTGCGATACGCACGCGCCGTAAACGGCGCATGGGGGATGTGGAGGTAGCGTTCCACATTTTCTCCATCAACGGTACGAAGTAAGGTGGGGTGGTCAGTCCCACGCTTGACCGCCTTTAACTTCCCAAGGTACCCAGGAATACCAAGGACACTCCGGTACTCAATTTGATAGGATATTGAGTGCACCTCAGAGCGCCAGGCATGGGAACACTGAGAAAAGCCTCCAGTGTCCTCGCCGGGATTAGAACCCGGGCCGCCCAATTCGTAGTCAGACGCGCTACCATCTGAGTCATGGCGACTCATAAATACCTACTTGTACTTGGAAAAAGAAACGTATATTCTTTTCAATAGTTTGCAATAAACGTATTTTATATTATTAAGTTCGATAATCAAGTTAAAATTTATAACATGTTTTACCTGGATGGAGTGGATATTTATTTTTTACAGAATTGAGGTCTCACAAGCCAGGCCCGAAATCAGTTACTAAAATGCCCCAAACAAAGTAAGTTTTTTCAGAGCATATTTTGCTTTCCCCAAATAAACCTGACAACCTGACTATGTGACGCCTATTTACACTCCGGTAATTTGCTTTTGAGACGCAACTGCATATTTGTTACTTGAAAATCAGATTGCATGCAGAATTATTATATAATTTTGCTTTCATGTTAATTTCTTGTGCTAAGCTTGAGCTTTGTATGCACTTGATATCACTGCTATTTTTGATGTTCATAAATGCGAACTGGAATACAACTGACGTAAGGAAACATGATGTAACTAACTAACTACTCCCGGTTACACAAACCTGCATAATGAATGCAATGAAAAATTTAGAGCATTCCACTGCTCAAACGTTGAACTGACATAAATCACAATCAGTGAGTAATAACCCACACTACTTGGTCTATAATAGTGACCATTCTCTCAAGCGAAACAGAAGAAAGATATTACTACTATCGGAATCACTTTCTTTTTTTCTTTAAGTGAATGGAATCTCGCCAGAGAATCTCATTCCTATGCCAAACTGCCAAAGTAACTGATGAACTTTATAAATTATGTTCAACTATTTGTGAAATTAACGTACTATGTGGTGCACTAAAAAGAAACTTGCAAGGATTAATTAAAGATGTCTTACTATAAAAGAAATGACCACTTTCAACTATAAAGATATCTGAAGAATACCGAGTAGCTACAAACAGTAGTCACCAATGAATTTACTCGCCCTTTGCTTTCAGCTTCCCATCGATTAACCGAATATGTATAAAGACAAAGAAAATATTATTCTTCATGTATGAAATAATATGCACTATTAGGCGTTGAGAAAAAGTGTCATCCTCAGAACTGGGCACTTTCTGGATAGTATGTGCAACCACAGAATAAGATTCACTCGATCTTGTAATTAACTTACTCTATGGCTTACGGAACTCGCAAGTTCATCGCCGCAGTAACAAACGTTCTCCATAAGAATCTATCCTGAGCAAGATCAAGACAGTTTTCATCACAAAAACCTACTTCACGAAGATGCCTTCTAATATTATTCTCCCAACGTCGTCTTGGTCTTCCTAACTGCCTCTTTACATCTGGTTTACCAATCACGACGGAATACAAACTTAGTTTTTCTCTCATGCAAGCTACACAAAATACAGTATCCACTATTCAAAGGTATAAAACGGGCGTTTTGTACCCATTAATTGTAACAGATACCTAGTACCTAAGAGTTAGAAGCTAACACTGGCTTTAATTTCTTGGGTACAAATATATTTCATAGGAGCAAGTCGCGCCAGTAATCCACACTGTCGAAAGAAAAAAAACGAAAGTGTAAAGCTACATGACTGCACGTAACCACTACTAACCCATGATTGCCTACGAAAAATGCAAGAAAGCAATTAATAACGAATATGAACAGATTGAAATGTATTTTGAAAGAAAAAAAATCAATTAGCCTCCGTCGAGATTTGAACCCGGGATTTTTCACTAAACAAGCCGACGTCTTAACCACTTAGCCACGGTCTAAGCTTGCAAACATTGGTTTCTAAGTTGTATTGACGCTGCACGTGCGCAGATGTCATTCGCGCGTGGATTATTCCTGTTCAGAAAATTGATAGTTTCCATGGCAAAGCTTTGTTTTTATACTTAAGAGAAAAGAAAATACTTGCTGAGCAAAGCAATACGTTGTAATTAAAAACGAAAACGTGTAGCAGTTGCACCAACTAACTAACGATTTGGCTTCATCACACACACTCTCTGATGGTCGATGTTTTCATGGTTAACAATTCCTTCTATTGATATAATGGGTACCCTTTTGGGTAAGACTTCACTGTACCCATAATACCTTTTTTTATTTAAACAACTTATGTTGTACCCATTACTTCATGGGTGCATGTCATGAATACGTTGTGTACCTATAATTCTTCTCGGTACATTCAATTGACTTGTGGATACAAAATGCCAGGTTTGTACCCACAACGTTTGACAGGCAGTGGCGAACCCAGGGCTGCATTTCAAGGGGCGGTTCTTTGCCTCCCAGTTCTTGGGAGAGAACAGATTAATAGGAACAAACACGATGGTAAAATATGAATCTGTGCCCGTCACTGCCTCTGAAAACTAGGGGGTACAGGTACGATTAATAGGTATTTTTTGCAGTGTAAATGGAGTGCACACCTTAGTCGTCGCGATTTCATTATTCTTAAAACATCGGGTGAGTCGCAAAGTCCGTGAAGTTCTTCGTTACGCAGTCTCCTCCATTCCCAAGTCACTTCGTCCCTTTTTCTTTCTCATTTTCAAACACTCATAATTTATGTTCATCTACTTCAACTTTCGCAACCGTAAAAGTATTACCAGCAGAATAACCGTTCTGTATATTTTTAATTTCAACTTCCTTGATATTAATCGCGAGGTTAGGAGTTTCTGGACTGAGTAGACGCATGCGTTGCCCGATGCTAAGCGGCTTTTTTATTTCTTCTTTAACCTCATTCTTGCTTGTTACATATGTTCCCAAGTATTTAAATTTATTTACTTCATCTATGTTATCATTCTTAATTGTTATATATCTGTTTAAGTTATTCTCTGTATTTCGGGTTGTTATCATGTATTTTGTTTTCTTTATGTTTACCTGTAGACCTATCTCATCGCACGCTTTTACTACGATTTAGGTGTTACTTTGTAGTGCATCTATATCGTTCTCTATTAAGAGTTCTTTTATGCGCGCGGCATTTGTCGTTGTGTCGTCGACGACAAATGTTGCGATTTGTAAGTAACGGGAACAAATGGTTGCTTTATGCACTGCGGAACGACATTTATCGTCTGCAATCTGTAAAGCATGTCGTCGTGTACTAGAGATCGCACGACGGCAATGTCCTTTAACCTGCTCTAAGTACATGGGGACTTATGGGTCCATTTATGCTCAACGACATTTGCCGCATGCCTCGGCTCTTTATAGATCAGTGTTGTCAAGCGATGGTTGGAGTTCCGTTGAGTGGAAATTCATTCAAGTGAGATCAGTGCGAGTTATAAAAAGAAATTTATTATCTAGATACTGAACTATTCATAGACGAAATAAATAATAAAAAGAGAGCATCATGTAAAGATTGGTAAGTTTACATTGTTTCGATTTATTTTGCATTTTTGTTTCGTATTATTTACTTAGGATACATAGACTTCACGACTTTTCTTTTTTTTTCTTTATAAATAATGGAAACCACACATACATTGTTCAGGATTTTATAATGCCGATTTAACCCCTTTCCGCGTGTTGTACATACTGATCCAAATAACAAATTCGCGCGAATTGATTCCTATTCGGAGTTCTTTTCTAGTATTTATTGCATGCATCGAAAGTTTGTATATTCTCACAATATACTCCGAATAGGAATTAATTGGTGTTGACACCTGCCAACTGTAGGTAGAAGTGGAGATAAAAAAAGCTACCCTGTACTTGCTAGAAGACTATTTCAAGACTACCACTATAGTCTTTTGGCGTGCTCACTTGTAAAGAAAGTCAAAACATAATTGATAAAAGAATGATGTCCCGTTTTACATCAACACCCCAAGCATCTCATGTACGTAAAACTCTTTGGTTATATTTTCCTTATACTTTCATCAGCAAAAAAAAAAAAAAGTGTAGTCTGGCCAGGGATTCCGCCAGGATTTTCAGTTTGGGGATGTTAAGTCTAAATTGGGAGGGTGTAAGTGGAGTTTTCCACGGTTTCTATCGATGTTTGACCGCAAAAAATTAAAGTTCTGGGTGACACCCCCACAGGGGGTTTCTATTTCATCATCATTTATCCGGCCTGAGTCAAAATTGCTTAAAGGCCTTTAAATAAATTTAAAAGTTCATATATTCAAGTACACACCAAAATATGTTTATTTTAGCGCGTATAACTTGAACGGTTTGATAAATGTCCATGTATGATTTGTAAAGATGTCTTGGAGCGTTTTAACACAATTATGTTCTCTTTTTTTCTTCATTTCTCACTAACTTGTAATGCACGAATTACAAGGAGTGGGAAATTTTGTTACTATTACATTAGTACTAATTTACATAATTTTCGATTTTTGTAATTTTGAGAAGTGTGAAAATTTAATTCGTTCAAATTTTACAGTAAAAGGAAGCCATAATCTGGTCAATATGTATAAGTCATTTCTTATTGCAGCAACATGGAGAAGGAATGGGGAAGGTAGCGGCCAGACGTTATATCAAAGTATCGCCCGGGTACTTGCGAAATGTTCACAAAGTGCTATTGACATTCTAAAAATAAAATAAAATAAAGAACTTGTTTCCAAGCTTTCCACAGAGGTTGCCAAATGCTCCACTACAAATCTTGCACGGTCCACCTTCTTTTCCGCCTTTTCACTGCAATGCATCGATACGCAAAATAGATCACGCACGGACCCATCCTCTCTCCAAAGACGCACTGGAACAAACTTTTTGGACGAACGACAAATGCCGCGTGCATAAAAAGGTATCTCAAACCGCAACATTTGTCGTCGAAGACATAACAAATGTCGCACGAATAAAAGGGTTCTAAAATCTGCATCATATGAACGATTGATTCGAGCCATTCGATGTTACCTTTTTGTCCTCTTTATTTTCTGAACCCCATATTCTAACGCAAAGTTAAACAATAATGGTGACAAGGCATCACCTTGTTTCAATGCGTTGCAAATCTCGAAACTGACATATTACCAATCCGTACTCTGCTTATGAGGTCACTGAGACACATCCTCACTACTTGAAAACGTTTTTTCGGAATTCCAAATCGTATTAGGATACTGTATAACTTTTCCCTTTTAATACAATCATATGCTTTATGCTTTCTTAAAATCAATTAATAGCCGGTGAACCGTCCCATTGTATTTCCAATTCTTCTCCAAAATCTGGTCCAACGTGGATCTATTTCTTCTAAATCCACATTGGTGATCTCCAATTATTTCATATACGTATACGCCCAATCTTGTAATAATGAAATAAATGACTGCTAAGAAGCCATTGGATGGGGGGGGGGGGGGGGGGCGAAGATTATATTTCATCGTGGTTGGAAAGCCGGAGGGAAAGAGCCCGTTAAGAACACCAAGACGTCGTTAGTAGGACAATATTAGAAGAGATTTCCGGGAGGTAGTAGGTGTTCGTGATGAAAACTGGCTTGATCTTTCCCAAAATATAATCCAATGGCGAACGTTTGTTACTGCGGCGGTGAACTTGCGAGTTTCGTAAGCAACAAAGCAAGTTAGAACAAGTATTTATTTTGTGCTTTCTTCGAATAGATTGTGTCTCAGCTACAGCCCTTATTCATAAATAAAAGAAATAGTTTATTTCATCAGTTCTAACATTTATCGAATGGAAAATATATATTACACACTTATCATTACGTACATAAAAGATTTGTATCAACGGCGAATAAGTTACCCGTAAGAAGTAGTATTTTATATATCAACACAGTTATTTCCTATTTATTTTGGAATAAGTAATTAGTGTCTTGCGAAGCTCGAATAAAGTGTAAACGGAATATAACTATGTTACAGTTCTACATTTCTAAACTTTTGTTTTCAAACACCCAAAGCCATGATTATTGTCTATCAACTCATTTGCATATAGATGGGCTTCCTTCACAGAACGACAGTCTACCGGACCAGTGATCCATGATTGAGTTCAGTTACTGTCAAGGAGGACAAATTTGGAAATTTAAACCGACGATTAGAAGAGATCTCTCCAAAAACATCACTAATGTTTTCATTTCGTAACAGACTTTTAATAGAGCCAAATTATCCGCAAATACTAAAAGTGTGTTGTTATAATTACCACTACATTACGTTGTATGACGAAACAGACAGAATCCACTATGAAGTACAATACAAAATTAGCAATTTCACATTATCAATCGACACCTTTATCGATACCAGAAGTGACACTCATACGAAATAAAAACACGACACATCGAAGAGAGTACATACTAGTACCAACAAAGTTTGCAAAATTTATCTTATTACACAGCTGATGTTCCCGGTGGATGAGTTCTTTTGCCAGCTGTCTTGTGATTAAGGGCCTTCCCGGCTTCAATACCAGGTGGAAACGTATCGAACTAGCTGATTTACTGTACGATGGAAGGCAATGGAATCTACAAATCGGTTCACCTTGTCCAGGGACCTTTGGGTTGTAGACTAGTCTCCGTGCAGAACATCAATTATCACCATCGCAAAGTTATAGGTGAAGATCTACTACGGAAATCATGCCATTAAAGCATGAGAAAGAACAATATCACAGTACAATTTTCTCAGTCTGGCCTCAATTTCTCTACACTAGAACTTTATTCTTGATTCATACTAAGCAGAATGGCAAACTTGTATAAGCACTAACGAAGACAAATCGTCCTTGAATACATTGTCAAATGACAGAACTGTTTCAGGTTTGGCGATGGTAATTTTGTGTTGAGAACAAGGTCTAGCCAAAACATTTGAATCGATGCCAACTAAAGAACACTGACCGTGTATCTACAACTAAACCGAAGAATGAGAACATATATGTATATTGCAAACTACCACCGTACTAACGCGAAGGATAATCTATTTAAAGATTTTATACAAAGACTGATTGTAAAAGCAGCATTCACATGGAGTTCATTAACGCTAACTCTGTACTTTTAAAACCGTAGAGAAACTCCTGGTTAACGTATCTTGCTAGTACAAGCCTGTATTATTCTCGATTTGTATCACGTTTCGCATTTTTCTTTTCGCTGCTCTCAAAAATTGAATTACGTTCACAATAACCGAGCATTTTATCGATCAAACGGAAACGCAGTGGTTTAAAAAGTATCGAACTCTTGCAACTGACAATTCCAGATGTGAACGCATGATTATCGGAAACTTCTCTTTCTCCCATGATAAATTGCCAACTATCAAAAACACACCATATTTCCCCTCTTGCTTCTTTCTTTATTTCTAGAAGTACGAAGTATTCCGAAGATTTCAACATGAAGATATCTCAGCAAACAGAATCTTATTAATTTCGAAAACGATAAAATAAGTTTGTAATACACGCACGCAAAAGTATTACGTACGTAACTATTGAGAAACAGCATAATTCTTCTGTTAATGTAACTTGTAGCAGTATACTGTTTTCGACAATACTCTAATACACAATACAGCTTATCAAATACAAAATTATGCTTACCTCTGACAATGTGTTCGGCTTGTGCAGCATGATCCGGGGCCGCGGATCGTTTTACATGATCCTGGTACTCCGCAGCGCCGGGTCCGCCGATCTGTTCCTTGCATGAAGCACCTAGTGGGAAAGAAAAAGTACGCATAAGCCAACTTGGAATGGTACAAGGCAAGTAACTTAATTGTTTATTTATTCTGATTATATAATAAATCCGTGAGCATAAAACACAAAAGATTTTAGATTTATCTATAACTGAAGCAAAATGCTAGTTTTATATCCATGATTCTACGCTGTAAACTACAAAAATAAATTTTGGGTAATATGATCAGTTTCAAACAACAGGCTCATTTACTATGTCTGAATAAAATTTTAATGTAGTAAAATACAGTATACTATATAATAAAGGAATATACTATACTACAAGTGTGTATCTTTAAAAAAACAACGCTGATATTAAGCACGAAACTCGGTTCTTTCACATGCCAGTCGAGTGTTTAGGCACAATAGTAAGCCATAGTGCTGATATCGCCCATACGATCTTATTGTATCGATGTTTTATCGATTCAGCTAACTCCGCTACCTTTAGCATGATGAACGTAACTAATGTATAACACATTAGACCTATTGTGTGGATGAGTTGGACCTCTGCCAACACGAATCAGTGCACATAATCAGCAAGTGCAGACAACACCACACAGTGTGCCGTTGGTAAGCATGGCTAGTTTTGTGCCATAAAAAGAGCATACGCGGGAAGCTCTCCTTTTCTGCTTCTATTTGGAGCAATCGACTGCCGACGCGCATCGAATGCTTGTGGAGGCCTATGGTGACAGTGCTTTATCGGAAACAACGTGCCGAGATTGGTTTCGTCTGTTCAAAGATGGCAATTTTGACAAGAAGCGTGAAAATCGGCCCAGGAAGTCTGAGAACCATCAATTGTAGGCGCTGTTGGACGAGGACGATACCCAATCGCAATAAATGCTTGCCGAGCAATTGGGCGTTACTGAAGCAGCCATTTCTATGCGTCTACGTATCATGGGAAAGGTTCAGAAGATCGGAAAATAGGTGCCGCATGAATTGACCGATCGGCAGATGCAGAGACGCCAACACATGCGAAATGTTGCTCGCCAGACTAAGAAGAAAGTCGTTCCTGCATCGGATTGTGACGGGCGATGAAAAGTGGATCCGCGAATCCGAAACGCCAGAAATCGTGGGTTGATCCCGGCCAACCATCAATATCTTCCTCGAGACAAAATCGCTTCGGACGGAAGACGATGCTGTGTGTTTGGTGGGATAAACAGGGTATCATCTACTTTGAGCTGTTGCAACCGGGTCAAACTGTCAGTGCCCATCGCCACAACCAACAAATGAACAACGTGCACCGTACTCTGTGAAAAAGGTCGTAGTATCAACAAAGACATGACAAGCTGATATTTCTCTACGACAACGCCCCATCGCACACGTTAAAAGTGGTCCAAAATTACTTGGAGACACTTAAGTGGGAGGTTCTACCCCATCCCGTTTATTCACCAGACCTGGCCCCTAAAGACTACCATCTGTTTGTGTCGATGGGCCACGCCCTCGCTGAGCAGTACTTTTTTGGCGTGGTATCCACAAATTGCCCGAGAGGTGGGCAAAATGTGTAGCCAGCGAGGGAAAGTACTTTGAATAACTTGCTTTGTGCCTTTTAGGAACACACCATGTGTTTTGCTGACTACAAAACAGCAGCTTATACACC